>SKCR01006646.1:0-51753 GCA_019454045.1 Zanthoxylum bungeanum | reverse complement strand
TAAGATAAGTAATCACGGAGACTCAATCGAAAGAAACCTATAGCTAGAGTGCTAAGAATAAGAAAGAATGATGAGTTGCTAAATGCAATAAATAAGCAAGCAAGCAATCAACGTGTCACTGAAGTAATCTTTTGGTCACTCACTATAGTGTTTGAGCTCACCTTTCTTTTCTTCTCACACACACTCACAAGTGTTTACACTCCAATGAAACACAATGAAGCACAAAGGATTTCAATTCGGCAATAACATAAATATAGTCTTTCAAGCTCAAACAATACAAACCAAATCAAATCAATGTAACTCATGTAAAGCAATCCAATCAACTTGCAAATGGTCTAATCAAGCTAAGCACAATGCGACCAATTCTCTTTCTTTTTTTTTCACATTTTTTTTTCAAAACAAGTAGGTGACTCAGCTGCTTACATGAGTAGCTTACAAGTAGGTCAAGTAAGCATGTCAATTCAGTAATGGTAAGTTACAAACCAACTAAACACTTTTTCCAATTAACTTGGTGATGCAGCAGCTTGCCCCTTCAAGCACCTCTCAAATGCAATGATGGCTACTCAAGTTTCCATGTCAAGCTCAGTTGCTTCCATTTTCATGTCATGCTAATGATTTCAACACAAATCCAATGTCAAGCTAATGATAGCTCACGCAAATCAGCAAGCACACTTGTTAATTCATGCTTCAACATAAGCACATCAAGCATCTTACTCACGGCAATATGTGTAACAAAGCAACCAGACTTGTCTCACAAAGTTAACAACACACAAGCTTAAGTAAACTTCATGAGTAAGTCACGGCCTCATCAATCCATAAGCATTTCATTTTGTTTCAACACCTCATTCACTCAAATGCCTCACCAAATCACTCAAACAAACTTGTTTTCCACACACTTCACAAGATTGCAACAACTTCACAAAGATTGCAAACAAGCTAGTTCAAGCAATGCTAGGAGTAATGAAGTGCAATCTGATTTTCTCAAAGTAGATATGAACAATACCTATTGAAAACAAGCTAAGTGACATGTATATGGCAAGAACAAAGCAAGGGTGGTGATGGTACTTCCTTGGCCGAATCTGACCTGATGCATTTTTTTTTTGATTTTTGAAACTAATAACTTAATAACAATGTTAAACACGTCCTAGTAACTTACAATTAACAACTAAACACTTGATTCAAGCAAAGAAAACAAAAGCCCCAATTTTGACCTAAGTAGCCAAAGCTTAACTCAAAGAAATACTCAAAATTAGCACAAACTACTAAAGGACAGATTGTTATTCATGCAACAAGGATTACAAATCTGAAAGAAACAACAAGAAACAACAAAGAACACCCAATGGCCGAAACTTGAGGACAAATTCCTTAATGGCCGAAATCAACAACAACAACAAAACAAAGATGAATACAAGATTAAACAACACAAAGGATATGAAATCAGACCTTAGAACCCTAAGCTCATGATACCAAATGACAAGAACTCACTGGGTTTTGAAAACAAGCAAACCCCAAGCATCTTTCTCAAAACCCCAAGAACTTTGAATACTGATTTTGTAGGAACAAAACCCAACTAAGATCAGCCCCTAACCACCATGAAACTCACGTCCATGATAACCACAAGCATGAAATAAGATTGTATTTTGCTAGCAATGGAGACGCCACTAAGTTGCCAAGCTTAGATAAGTCAATTTGAACTTGAAAAGGGGAATCCCTCCCTCAACAAGGTTTTGGCCATAGCCATGGAAAGCTCAAGCTTTTCTCTCTTTCAAAATTCTGTATATCACGTTGGTTTCCCAAAAATACAAAGAAGAGTCATATAATAAGGGTTACAAAAGAGTAAAAAGGCTAAAATGACCCTATAGCTAAAATTACCAAAAGCCCTAAGTCAAGCACCTCAACCACGACCATTAAGGTCCTTTTGCACCTAAATAAACTTAAAACAAAGATTAGAAGCTAATCTCACTTAAGCTAATTAAGGTGCTTATATGCTATAGTAAATTGACGTGCTTCCGGCTAAGTACAAATCTAAGCATAATTAAGCCTAATGGCATAGTCAACCATGCTAATTACATCATAAATAAAGTCAAAATGTCGAGCAAAATGACAAAAATGCCCCCATTTGGCCGAATTCAACATAGTCCCAAAATGGGTGAAATCGGGTCAAAAGGGTGCTGGTGCTGAAGCTGCTATGCTATGCTTCAGTCTGAGCTGATCTGGGTCAAATGAAATAGCTTGGGGACCTCTCTGGTTATGTCCATATGTGTCTCTGGTGTTCACTTGACTTGGTTGTTGCAACTGGTCACATAGCTCTGAGCTAGTCCCGCAAAGGCCTCTCTGATCTTCTTTGCTCTTTGGCGTGTGATTGGCCCTGTTGGCAATTGCATGGGTTCTTCCAAGTTGTTAGCTGCATCCGTAATGTCTCTGGTGTGGTTGGACTCATGTCAGCATTTGTCAGAGTTAGCATACAATTGTTATTTTCGTAAAACATCAAGTACATGCTCCAAATGCATTACATGCTCATCTATTGTTTTACTATAAACTAAGATGTCATCAAAATAAACCACAACAAACTTACCTAAAAATGCATGCATAACATGATTTATCAATCTCATAAATGTGCTAGGTGCGTTTGAGAGACCAAATGGCATAACTAACCATTCATACAAGCCATACTTAGTCTTAAATGCAGTTTTCCACTCATCTCCCTCTCTCATGCGAATTTGATAGTATCCACTCTTTAAATCAATCTTACTAAAAATTTTGGAACCATGCAATTCATCCAACATGTCATCTAGTCTAGGAATGAGGTGACAATAATTTACCGTAATATTGTTGATAACTCGGCAGTCAACGCACATACGCCACGTCCCATCTTTCTTAGGAACTAGAAGCACTGGCACTGCACAAGGACTCATGCTTTCCCTTACATACCCCTTGTCCATCAACTCCTGTACTTGCCTTTGTAGCTCCTTTGTCTCCTCAGGATTGCTCCTATAAGCCGGTCTGTTAGGAATGACTGCTCCAGGTATGAAGTCTATCTGGTGTTCAATACCTCTAATGGGTGGAAGCCCACTAGGCATGTCCTCTGTCAGTACGTCACTGTAATTCTGCAAAAGAGATGAAATAGACACAGGAAGCAAAGGGTCAGAGTTAGTAAAACAAATATGAGGCTCCTTATAGACTAACAATAACATGAGCTTGCTAGCCTTGAACGCTTTCCTTGCTTCACCTTCACCCATGTAGAAACTCTTTTTAACTCTCCCTTTTGTTTCCCCCTTACGTTCACTCACACTCCCCTTGGAAACTCCCACGGCCTTGGCCTTATTTTTCTCACCAGATACACCACTCTCACTAGTCTCACCCAAGGTGGTGTTTCCCTTCGCTCTCTCTTTGTCACGCTCAAGTTGCAACTTAACCTGATCTTCATGGACTTGTGCAGGTGTAAGTGGGTATAATGTAATGGGTTTTCCCTTATGCTGGAAAGAGTACTTGTTCTTGAACCCATCATGAATAACCTTCTTATCAAACTGCCACGGCCTGCCCAAAAGAATATGTCCTGCATGCATCGGTATCACATCACATAGGACATCATCTGTGTATGGCCCAATGGTAAAGCTCAACAATACCTGCTTTGTCACACTTATTTCCCCACAATCATTTAACCACTGCAACTTGTAAGGCTTCGGGTGTCTTAAGCAACTCAACCCCAATCGCTCAATCAAAGCTGTGCTAGCAACATTAGTACAACTGCCCCCATCTATGATCATACTACATCCCTTGCCATTCACACGGCACCTAGTATGGAATATATTCACCCTCTACTGCACACTCTCATCCTCTACAACATGTGCACTCAAAGCACGCTTGACAACTAAGGATAAGTTATCCAGCGAGTATGAAGCTCCCTCATGGTCACTAGCATCCTCCAACTCTAGCATCTCCTCCTCAACCTCACTATCGGTAGAGTACACCTCTCCACTCTTTTTATCAATCACTAAGGTACGCCTATTGGGACATTGTGAAGCATAGTGTCCCATGCCCAAACATTTGAAACACTTTACATCCTTAGTTCTAGTAGTTGCTCCCTCAGGTTTTGGTCTAGTCTTGATCGGTTCGCAGTCTGCACCTCTTTACCCTTGGCACTAGGTTCGGCCCTAGGCTTTTTAAAGCCTCCACTGAATTCGCCTCTAGGCTTGTCAGAGCCTCTATCTCGCTTCTCATTCAGAACCCATTTCCCTTTCCATGCAGAAGTAGCCTGAGTACCAAATCTGGATGTTGACTTTTTCTTGAGTTGCCTTTCTATCTTGATAGCCATGTGAAGCATATCCTCCAAATCAACATAATGATGCAACTCCACCATGTTTGCAATCTAATTCAAGCCTCCTAGAAACTGTGCCATAGTAGCTTCTGCATCCTCAACTACATTTGCCCTGATCATGGCAACTTCCATCTCTGTGTAATAGTCCTCAACACTTTTGGTCCCCTGATACAGATGTTGTAGTTTCTGATACAACTCCCTATAGTAATGGCTGGGTATAAATCTCTTTCTCATGAGACCCCTAAGTTCTGCCCATGTCTGAACCAGTCTCTCATAGTTTCTCTTCCGAGTAGAGACAAGCTGATCCCACCAAATCATAGCATAATCGGTAAACTCAATTGCTGCCAGACTGATCTTCTTCTCGTCTGAGTAGTGATGACAGTTGAAAATTAATTCTATTTTCTTTTCCCATTCTAAATAAGCTTCAGGATCATTCTTGCCTTGGAATGTTGGTATCTTGATGCTACCTAGATCACCATCTACATCTCCTCGTCTACCATATCCTCTCCGATCATAGTCCCCTCTTCTGGCATCAAATGCACCTCTATCATCAAACCGTCTATCCCTCCTATCATTCCTCATATCAAACCTCCTATTAGGCCTCCTATCATGCCCAGGTTGAAATCTCTCCTCCACATCATCAAAACCATTAGAATCATCAAACTCATTTTCAGCTTCCTCTTCATCTGGTGGTACATACTGTGGTGGTACACGGTGAGGTGGCACATTGTGAGGTGGTGGTACATTCTGGGGTGGTGGCACTCTGGGACCGCTACCAGTTTGAATACTCTCTACACTCTCGGACAATCTCTCCAAAGCAGTATTCATGTTCTCCATCATATCTGTAAATTTCCTATCCAAAGCCTCAAGCTGTTCATCAGTAGTTAGACCTGCCATCTCAACACTAAACAAACAGATTAGAAATAACAAGAAAGTAAAGCAAATATCTAAATCCTCACAATCTCACGTGTTTACACTCGAATGATATCACTCTACTCGTGTTTGCACTCTATTGGCTTTTACCCGATACTGTGCTCACAATCACTGCCTTTTACCACTCTTGAGTTCGTCCTCAATTCAAATGTGAATCTCACTCAATCCAAGAATACAAACCAAATGTAGTCCTCAAGCCAGCATGAAACACAAAGGTCTAATAATATATATGGGACAGGTGGAAACAAAATGCGAACAGGAATAGCAACGACGAAGACTCAATCAATAATACTTAAACTAGAGTATTTGGAATAAAGAAGTGAACAATTAGCACAATGGAAAAAAAAATAAGCAAGCAAATTCACGGTCGTATGCAATTTTGGGAGAAAATTTGGCACCGCTATAGAAATTTTGATGGGATACCCTCCACGGGCACCTAAATGATAATATGGAACAAACTAAATTCAACCAAAAAAAATCACTTTTTACTCAATTGTATCTTTCTCAAAATATCAAGAATAAGGCTCAAATGCAGAACATGCTCATCTAATGGCTTATTGTACACTAAGATATGATCAAAATAGATCACTACACTACAACACTATATCACTACACTAACACCACTATCACTACAATTATTGAATCAAACGGATGAACAGTGAATATGCTCTCAACTGGGCGATTTGCTTCTTCTCCTTCGTGTACCTGGATCTCTTTGGTCTTCTACCAAATTGATTCTCTCTTCTCAGATCTGGGCTTTTACTAAAATTATTTTCCCCGTGCCTTTCTCCTCTTGTTACCCATTTGTTTTCTCAGATCTATTTTTCTTTCCCTTTATTGGTCTTTTATATTCCGGTTTCCCCCCTTTTTTCTCCTTTCCTTTCTACTTTCGCCTCTTTTGCTCTCCTTATTTTCCTCCTCACCGTTTCTTTCAATATGCCTCCTTCTGGTCTCCCTTTCGTGGGGCCGCGCCTCCCTGGCACTGGCCGTAGAGCTGTTAGGGCTACCTCGTTGGCCTCTAATGCTTCGCAGGTTGTGCTGGGTTCGGTTTGCTCGAAGCGATCGTCGGATCTCGTGGCCCTCTCGGTTCCTTCCTCAGCGCCGGCGGCATTGACTTTCTCAGAAGGAGTCGCTTCAGCCTCTAGCTTGGTTATTGGTGATAGTGGGTCTGGTGTTATCTCCCCATCTGGTTCTGTCTCCGCCGTTGCAGGTGTTCCGGGTCAAGGTGATTTTGGTGTTCCTGCTGGTTGTTCAGGCTCTTATTTGCCTGAGTTTGGTGTTGCTTCTGTTTCGGCCAGCGATTTTTGTGCTCCTGGCACTAACATTGTGTGTAGATCTGCCGATTGTTTGGGTGAAGGTGGCATTGATGTGTTGAATAATGAGATTTTGGATTTTGACCCTGGTGTTGTTCGTTCCGTTGAGGGTGTTATTGGACATGGAGTTGGTGGTGGCTCTGCTGGATTGCTTGGTGTTTGGTCTCCGAGTGTAACTACTGGTATTGTTGATTCAATTTTGGTGGGCAATGTTTCTAAGCCAGTAGTGGCTGCTGGCCAAGATGTTGTTGGGAAATCTGGTATTGAGGTGTTGACATCCTCGGCAGTGGCTGTTTCAGTTGATGCAGAGAATGTGATTTGTGATGCTAAGGTGAATGGTTTCCTACCAGTTGTGGTTTCAGACTGTGTTATTGCAGGGGGGTCTGTGGGTTGTTTGGCTTCAGATGTAAGGGATGTAAGGGTTGTAAAGAATGGATTGGAGAATGGTGTATCTGGTCCTGGTACTGACCGTAAGAAGGTTGGTTGTGCTCCTGGAGCTAAGGCAGATGTGGGTGTAGTTGGTGTGGTTCTGATAGGGGTTCTGGTGTTGTAGTTAGCACTGAAGGCAGGTTGGATGGAGTGAGTTTGCTTGGTTCTGATAGTAGTGTCTTGATGGATTCTGTTAATGTAATTGGTGGTGCTGTGAGGCAGATTGATACCCAATTGACCGGTAGAAGAGTGTCTGGTGATGCCTTGGGTGTGCGTAAGGAGGTGGTGCCGGCGAATCCTGTAGTAAAAGATGGGGGTTTTTCTGGTGGTACTAAGAGTTATGCCACTGCCTTGAATGGTTCTGTGGGAGTTGACAATCTTGATTGACATTTTCTTCCACTGCTCTACATTATGTTAAACCTAATATTATTGATGGTAAGGTTGTTGTATGCCCACCTGCAGAAGTCTTTGAAGAAGGGAGTGTGTACTGGCAGAATACTTTAGTTGGTTATTTTGTGGGAAAACGTCTACCCTTCCAAACTGTCAATTCTATTGCACACAAGTTATGGGGAAGGATGGGTTGTTAGAAGTCCTTACGTCCGAGAATGGTTTCTTTTTGTTTATATTCAATAGCCTTCAAGAGGCTGGTGTGGTGTTGGATGGAGCCCCTTGGCATATGGCTAATAGGCCGTTGGTTTTAAAACTTTGGCATTCTAATTTATCTTTTGACTAAGGAGGATTTGTTCAAGGTTCCGGTCTGGCTTAGACTTTTTGACCTTCCTTTTTCTTTATGGACGGCGAAAGGGATTAGCTGTGTGGCAAGTGCAGTTGGGAAACCTCTCAATGTTGACCATATTACCCAGTCCAGGAAACGTCTCAGCTTTGCTCGTGTTTGTGTTGAGATTGATGCTCGGAATCCCCTTATCGAGGAGATTGTGTTCCAATACCCTAATGGCACTAGGGTTCCTATTAGGGTTGAGTTTGAATGGGTTCCTGTGAAATGTTCTACTTGTGAAGTTTTTGGGCACTCGGTGAATTCGTGCCCCAAAAAGGCACCTAGTAAGGAGATTAAAAGTCTTCCTCAGCCTGCTATTCCTAAGCCACCTCCTCCGTCTACGAATAAGGATGCTCCTTTTGATTCTGCTAAGGCTCAGGAGGGGGCTTGGATCCCGGTCACTAAAAATAAGAAAGTTAAGGGTACTTCTTTGAACCATCCTGTTAGTTCGAGTGATGTGGTGCCTCTGATTGCTGAGAGAACTCTTGTTTTGGGAGAGTGTTCTTCTAATGGGTTGAATCTCAGCAATCAGAGGCACCACATCACTCGAACTAACAGGATGGTTCAAAGAAGTACCCTTAACTTTCTTATTTTTAGTGACCAGGATCCAAGCCCCCTCCTGAGCCGTAGCAGAATCAAAAGGAGCATCCTTATTCGTAGACGGAGGAGGTGGCTTAGGAATAGCAGGCTGATGAAGACTTTTAATCTCCTTACTAGGTGCCTTTTTGGGGCACGAATTCACCGAGTGCCCAAAAACTTCACAAGTAGAACATTTCACAGGAACCCATTCAAACTCAACCCTAATAGGAACCCTAGTGCCATTAGGGTATTGGAACACAATCTCCTCGATAAGGGGATTCCGAGCATCAATCTCAACACAAACACGAGCAAAGCTGAGACGTTTCCTGGACTGGGTAATATGGTCAACATTGAGAGGTTTCCCAACTGCACTTGCCACACAGCTAATCCCTTTCGCCGTCCATAAAGAAAAAGGAAGGTCAAAAAGTCTGAGCCAGACCGGAACCTTGAACAAATCCTCCTTAGTCAAAGATAAATTAGAATGCCAAAGTTTTAAAACCAACGGCCTATTAGCCATATGCCAAGGGGCTCCATCCAACACCACACCATCTTATGACAATAAATGGCTTCACCTTTCGTGGCACTTGCCCGATGACATCTTTAGTTGATCTCTTGTAGCTGTTTGGCTTTCTTCTAGGAGGGCTTGTCCTCTTTAGATCCTGGGGGATGCCCCTTTGCTCTTGTATAGTTTTCCTTTTGGTTATAATACTTACCTTATCCAAAAAAAAAAAAATAGATCACTACAAACTTCCTTATATATGCAAACAACACATGGTTCATTAATCTCATAGAAATGCTAGGGGTGTTTCTCGGACCAAACAGTAATATTAACCACTCATACAATCTATATTTGGTCTTAAATACAATCTTCCATATATCTAACAAATCAGTAGGCGTAAGTATAGGATGGTGATGCGTTAACGTGGTATTAGTTATAGCTTTCCATTCATCACACATATGCCAAATTCCATCTTTCTTAGTCATTATTTGGTACTTTATCCCTCTAATGGGTTGAAGCCCACTTGGGATGTCCTCTATGAGCACTTCTCCAAACTCCTGTAAAAGAGAAGAAATAGAAACTATAAGTAAAAGGTCAGTGTTAGCATCATATACATGGTGATCCTTATAGACTACCAACAGAATAAGCTAGCTAGCCTTGTAAGCCTTTCTCAATTCACTCTCACTAATGTGGAAGCCCTTTCTAACTATCTTTTTTATTTCCCCCTCTAGGTCACTCACACTCCCTTTGGGAACACTCACAATTTGGGAAAAAATTTCCTCACCACTCTCAACTCTAGCCCGATTTTTCTCTTTACTATAGTAGGCTATTAGTCTCTTTGGTTTAGGCAAGCCGAGAATGAATTCACCATGAAGTACAAGTCCTATAAATGGTAGCAAAATAAAAGAACCTCTGTTTGCAGTCACATCATGAAATGATAAGAAACTCCTGCAAATAAGAAACTCGTGCAAGGAATAAATACAAATAGTAGGCAAATAAATATTAGTTAAATCCAACTCAGTCTCAAACATCTTTTCTTCACCCACACTCTCGATTTGCTCACACCCATACTCTACTTCACTCTCATTTGTTTCCCCCAAGGTTGGGCTTTCTCTCTCATTTTCTTCCTCACTAATTTTGGCCCCACAAATGATCTTACTCTCATTAGATCTCTTGGCCACAACTCCATCTTCTTGTTGTACACTCTCCTCCATAACAAATTCTTCAATCATCTCATTACTCATGTCATTCTCTGATAGCTCTACAAAATGAACTTTCTCAATGTTACCATGTCTCTCGCTACTCGTACTCCTCTGAAAATATAACACATCATCATATGCCTGCTGTGCTGTTAAAGGAATAAGATTAATGATTTTTCCACTACACTTAAATTTATATCTATTCATGTCCATATCATATGCCACCTCGTTAAACTTGTACCAAGGCTTCCCCAATGATATATGTGTAGTACTCATAGGAACTACATCACACACCACCTCATCAATATATTTTCTCCCAACAGCAAAACTAACCACAACTCTATGACTAACCTCAACCTCGCCAAATTCACTCATCCACAAGTAAGGTATGTCAAGAGGTATCAATGGTAACCCCAACTTTTCCACTAGTGTAGTACTAGCTAAATTGGTAGGATCCATTCTATTGATGATCATACTACACGCTCTAGTGTTGATGTGGCATCTCGTACAGAAGACTAAGGGCAAACTATTTTTGAAATTTCTATCCATGGTCTCAAATTCCATATCCATCTCAAAACAAAACAAACAGATTAATAATAACAAGAAAGTAAAACAAATATATAAATCCTCACAATCTCAAGTGTTTACACTCGAATGATATCACTCCACTCGTGTTTGCACTCTATTGGCTTTTACTTGATACTGCGCTCACACTCACTGCCTTTTACCAGTCTTCAGTTCTTCCTCAATTCAAATGCAAATCAAACTCAGTCCAAGAATACACAACCAAGTGTAGTCCTCAAGCTAACATGAAACACAAAGAACCAATAATGTATATAGGGCAGATGGAATAACGCGAATGAGAATAGCAATCACGAAGACTCAATCAAATAGACTTAAGCTAGAATGCACAGAGTAAGAAAAAAATAAGAGTTAGCTAAATGCACAAACAAACAAGCAAACACTCAATGTGACACTTAGCCAATCTTGTGATCACTCACTATTATTTTTGTCTCGCATTATTCTTTTCTTTTCTTTTCTTTTCTTTTTTTTTTGCTTTTTTTTCACTCTTTTCTTTTGTCTCTCACGCTCAAAATGTATACAAAACAAATGAAATACAATGCAAATAACAAGATTACCACATTCGGTAATTTTCAAGTTATATCCTTAGCACTTGCAATACATCTAAATACAACTCAAATGACAATGTAACTCATATAATCAATTCAGCAATGTGGTAATGTCTACTTTTCAACTTGCAAATGAGTATAAATGATATAGTCAAATAGTTTTTACAAGCAACTAGGTGATGCAGCTACTTGCCTCTTCAAGCACCTTAAAAACAAATGATTACACACAAGTTCCCATGTCAAGCTAATGATGAATTTCTTGCCTCTTCACTTATAATAACAATATTTCAAGAGGTGGCAAGTGATACTTGCTTGTATACACATGAATTTAGTGCTAATTTGGTGCACTCAACCTTGCTTCACTTGATTCTTCAACATTAACAACACAAATCAGCAAGATAACAATGATACAACTCACTCCAGTATCCAAATTTGGCGCTTTCATATTTTTTTCATTAATTACACATTCACATTCATCAATAATGCACTCAAAGAAGAAGAAAACAAAGTTTAAATAGGTTACAAAGAGAAACCCTAGAGGTGTGAATGGATAAAAATGTCCCTAAAGTGAAATTACCAAAAGACCTAAAAACTACCCAATGCTTTCACTCAAGCACGTCCCCAAATGTCTTTTCTCACCTAAAGTAGCTTAAAACAATGAATAGAAACTAATCTAACTTAAGCTAATTTGAGGTGCTTATATTAAATAATAAATTGACGTGTTTACTCAATAAGCAGGGTTCTAAGCTTAATTAACCCTAATGGCATGGTCAAATAGCTTAATTACATCAAAACTAAAGTCAACATATCAAAAAAAATGATAAAATAATACAAGGATTGGCCGAATTACAAAAGTCTCAAAGTTGGGCCAAATTCTCCATATAGGTCCTCGTCTTCAAGATGGCTTTGGAAGCTTCATTCAGATCTGATTTGGGCCAAGTGAAGTAGCTTAGGGCCCTCTCCATTGAAGCGTGCATGTGTCTCTGGTGTGTCCCTTACTTGTTTGTTGCAGTCGGCCATGAAACTCTGAGCTAGACCTACCATTGCTTCTCTGATCCTTTTGGTCTTATGTCTTGTGATTGGCCCTGTTGGTACTTGCAATGGTTATACTTTAATGTTGGTCATGTCCCTTGGTGCTTCAAGTGTGCCTTGGTTCATGTCATTAAGAATTTGGAAACTTGGAACTGAGCGGCCATTGTTAAACATTTATGGTTCCTATGCACTGGTCAGGTCTCATGGTTGTCTACCTGGGTTTAGTCTAATCTGTTACGTGGTCGGAGTTTTTGGGAGGTGATTTTCCATAGAGATTGGTCTTGGAGCTGGCGGAAGATTTTGGGTCTTCGACCTTGGACTCGTCGGAGGATGAGATTTAGGATTGGGAATGGTAATAAGGCTTTACTTTGGTTTGATAATTGGCATCCCTTTGGCCCGATTGTGGATACAATGGGTGAGAGGGTAATTTATCTTAGATTATGCTTGACATTGGCCTCCGAATAGTTTTGCTTCCCTTTTGGAGCTGGCCCGTTCCCTTTCGTTGGATTACGTACCTTGTAGTACGAGGGAGGATGTGCTGGTTTGGGAGGATGACAGTAGACGTATTTTTTCTATTAGGCGTGCTTGGAATGCTATGAGGTCGAGAGGCACTTGAGTGCATTGGCATCGGATTGTTTGGTTTTGTAAGGCTATCTCGCACCATGTTTTTCTACTTTGGTTGACCATCCACTGTGGCCTTTGTACTCAAGATAGGTTGATGAGGTTCGATATTTCTACTTGTTCCAGATGTGAACTCTGTGGTTGCTCTGAGGAGGATGTTGATCACCTTTTTTTCCAGTGCCCATTCTCTTCCCGGGTTTGGACGACTGTGTTGGCTATGAGTAGTTTAGATTAGAGCCCCCAGGTTTGGATATAGACAGTTCAGTGGATGGATCAGTACACTGGAGGCTCATTAAGTCATACCTTGGTCCGTCTCTCATATGCAGCTTCTGTTTATTTCTTATAGAGGGAGAGAAATGCCCGCCTTCATGATGAGCCTCTTCACCCTTCGAGTGTTCTTATTTTTGATATTGTGTTTTCTGTTCGGACACTGGCTAGTTTGCTAAGAAAGGTGATACCATCTTATGATAATAAATGGCTTTACCTATCTTGGCATCTGTCTCAGGACATCTTTGATGTTTTTATTTCTTTGTAGCTTTTAGCTTTGTTGCTAGGAGGGCTTGTCCTCCTTAGCTGTCTGGGGTATGCCCTTGTGCTTTTGTTTCTTTCTTTTTGTTAATATATACTTACCTTATAAAAAAAAGGATTTGTAAAGTTTCATTTTGATCTCATTTTGGCCAAGTGCAGTAGCTTAGGTCCCTCTCCATTGAAGCCTACATGCCTCTCTGGTGTGCCCCTGACTTGTCTGTTACAGTTGACTATGAAACTTTGAGCTAGTCACGCCATTGCTTCTCAATCTTCTAGGTCTTTTATCTTGTGATTGGCCCTGTTGGTTCTTGCAATGGTTCCATACTCTTGGCCAAGTCCCTTGGTGTAATATGTGTGCCTTGATTCATATCATTCCCTCTATTTTGAAAAGGATTCGACCTTGAATATGTACCTGCATCAAAATAAGATAAGTCAGAAACATTAAACGTAACAAAAACATTTTACTCACCAATAAAATCTAGCTCGTAAGCATTATCAATGACCCTATCCAAGACTTGAAATCATTCATCTCCTCTTGGTTGCATCTTAGATCTTTGTTATGCTTGTATCATTTCCTTGTGCATATAAAGCCACATTCACTTGTCTGGGTCAAACACAATGTGTTGGAAACCTATTACTCTCACCAACTCTGCCTTTCTTTTATCATTCAAACTCCCAAGTTTAATAACAATCAAAGATAATAAATCCATAGGAGTTAAAGAATTGGAATCAACCTTGGAGACCAGAATTCAAAATTCTTTTTCCATGCTATGAAGAATCATCATTGTCGCAGTAAGATTACTTCTATTACAAAGGAGGATGGGACTTGTTTTGAGGATGATGTTTTGGTAAGGGAGGAGATTGTTTCTTTTTTCAAGACTTTTTTGGGGGCCCAGCCTTGTCTACAGGATTTTGATAGGGATACTCTCCATTCCGCTATTACTTAGTATGTGTCTGTTGAGCAGATGGAGAGTGTCGCCCGGGAGGTTTCTTACAAGGAGATTAAGTCAGTCCTATTCTCTTTGAATGATAATAAGGCTTCTGGTCCGGACGGTTTTAATTCGGGTTTCTTTAAGAAAGAAGGCTTGGAGTATTGTGAGGGATGATGTTCTTTGTGCTATCCATTCATTCTTTTGTTCAGACTGACTTTTGAAGCATGTTAATGCGATGTCTATTGCTCTGATCCCAAAGATTCCCAACCCTTCCCAGGTTAAGGACTTTCGACATATCTCATGCTGTAACACTATCTACAAGTGCATTGCCAAGATAATTGGGAATCAGATTAAGATTATTCTCCCTTCAGTGGTCAGTTCGAATCAATCTGCCTTTGTTGCTGGTCGGCGCATTAGCGACAACATTTTATTATGACATGAATTGGTTAGGAATTATCATCGGAGTGGTGGGACCCCGAGATGTGCTCTTAAGATTGATTTGATGAAAGCTTATGATACTGTTCCCTGGGATCTTATGGTTGAGGTTCTGCGGACTATCGGATTTCCTGAGAGGTTGGTGGGCTAGATAAGGAAGTGTATGACTTCTACTATGTTCTCTGTGTCTATTAATGGGGAGTTGAATGGTTTTTTCTCTGGGGGCCGTGGTTTGCGATAAGGAGATCTATGTCTCCTTATCTTTTTGTTCTGGCTATGGAAGTTCTCTGGGCATACTTCATAATATGGCTCATGATCGGGGTTTCAAATTTCATTGGCGTTGTTCTAAGGACCGCCTCACGCATCTTTACTTTGCAGATGACCTTATGATTTTTTGTAAGGCGGATGCCTCCTCAGTCTCTCTGATCAAGGATTGTCTTCGGCAGTTTATGGGCTTATTAGGCCTAGTCCCGAATCCAGCAAAGAGTCATATGTTCTCCTCTGACATCTCTCTTACTCTTAAGGATAGGCTACTTCATGTTTTGGGTTTCCAAGAGGGTGTTCTTCTAGTTCGGTATTTGGGTGTTCCCTTGATTTCTTCCAAGCTCCGGGCCTCAGATTGTGCTTCTCTTATTGAGCGTATTGTCAGGCGCGTTAAGAGTTGGAGTAGTAAGTTTCTTTCATATGCGGGGTGGCTTCAGCTCATCAAGTCAGTTTTGTTCTCCATTCAAGTTTATTGGTCTTCTTTATTTATTCTTCCTAAGTCTGTCCTTCATTTGGAAAGGTAGTGAGCTTATTTCCTCGGGGGCGAAAGTGGCTTGGAGTAGAGTTTGTTTACCTCTGAAAGAGGGGGGTTTGGGGATTAAGAGATTGGATACTTGAATAGAGCGGCAATTATGCAGCACTTAGGGTTTCTTTGCTCTGGCCAGGTCTCCTCTTGGTTGAATTAGGTTCAGTCTTACCTGCTTCGGGGGCAGAGCTTTTGGGAGGTGTCATGTCCTGGAGATTATTCTTGGAGCTGGCGGTAGATCTTGGAGCTTTGTGTTTGGGCTCGGCGGAGGATGAGGTTTATGATTGGGAATGGTGAAAAGACGTTGTTGTGGTTTGATAACTGGCATCCTCTAGGTCCGATTATGGATATGTTGGGTGAGGGAGTTATTTATGACTCTGGCTTGAATATGATGGCTACAATAGCTTCTATTATCTTTGACTCTGCTTGGCGTTGGCCTCTAGCTAGGTCTGCGGCCCTTGTTGAGTTGGCCCGAATCCTTCTAATATGAGGGAGGATGAGCTGGTTTGGGAGGATGACAGTATAGGGAGGTTTTCAATGGATAGTGCTTGGAATGCTATGAGGACGAGGGGTACCTTGATGCGTTGGTATCGAGTTGTTTGGTTTTGTAAGGCTATCCCACGCCATTCTTTTCTGCTTTGGATGACTATTCAGGGTGGCCTTTGTACCCAGGATCGTTTGATGAGGTTTGGTATCTCTGCTTGCTCGCGTTGTATCCTCTGTGGTTGCTCATATGAGGATATTGATCACCTTTTCTTCCAATGCTATTTCTCTTCGCAAGTTTGGAAGACTGTGTTGGCTATGTGTGGGTTAGATTAGCGTTCTTAAGGTTGGTTGCAGACTGTTGAGTGGATGTATCAGTTCACCGACAGCTCTTTAAGTCATCTTCTTGTTCGATTTTCGTTTGTTGCGTCAGTTTACCATATTTGGAGGGAGAGGAATGCCTGCACTCATGATGTGCCTCCTTGCCCTGTTAGTGCTCTGTTTCGTGACATTGTGTTTACTGTTCAGACTCGTGCTAGCTTATTGCGGAGGGTGAAACCATCTTATGATGATAAATGGCTTCGCCTCTCCTGGCACTTGCCCGATGACATCTTCAGATGATTTTATTTTGTTTGTAGTCGTTCGGCTTTTCTGCTATGAGGGCCTGTCCTCTCTAGCTGTCTGGGGTATGCCCATTTGCTTTTGTACATTTTTTGTTAATATACTTACTTTGTCCAAAAAAAATCCATAGGAAAAGAATTGGAATCACAATCAATCTCATAAGGCAACTGGAAGAAGGAATTCATCTATTATATGCAAACTCTGTCAATAGCAAACATTCCTCCAAAGGTTTTAAATTCATGTTACAAAGAGTCTTCATTGTCGTAGTAAGATAACTTATGTTACCAAGGAGGATGGAACTCGTGTCGAGGATGATGTTTTGGTTATGGTGGAGATTGTATCTTTTTATAAGAATCTTTTGGGGCCCCAGCCTTGTCAGTAGGATATTGATAGGGATGTTCTCTATTCCGCTATTTCTAAGCATGTTTCTGTTGAGCAGAGTGAGACTCTTGCCCGAGAGGTTTCTTATGAGGAGATTAAGTCAGTTTTGTTTTCTCTAAAGGACAATAAGGCTCATGGCCCAGACGGGTTTAATTCGGGTTTCTTTAAGAAGACTTGGAGTATTGTGGGGGATGATGTTCTTTGTGCTATTCATTCTTTCTTATGTTCCGGGCGTCTCTTGAAGCAGGTTAATGCCACAACTATTGCTTTGATTCTGAAAATCCTCAACCCTTCCCAGGTTAAGGATTTTCATCCTATTTCCTGCTGTAACACTATTTATAAGTGTATTACCAAGCTTATTGTGAATCGGATTAAGATTGTCCTTCCTTCAGTGGCCAGCTCTAATCAATCTGCTTTTGTTGCGGGGTAGCATATTAGTGATAACATTTTATTATGCTAGGAACTGGTGAGGAATTACCATCGGAGTGGTGGTACCCCTAGATGTGCTCTCAAGATTGATTTGATGAAAGCTTATTATACTGTCCGTTGGGATTTTATGGTTGAGGTTTTGTGGACTATTGGTTTTCTTGAGAGAATGGTGGGCTGGATTCGGGAGTGCATGACCTCTACTGTGTTTTCTCTGTCTATTAATGGGGAGTTGAATGGTTTTTTCTCCGGGGGCCGTGGTTTGCGACAAGGGGATCCTATTTCTCCTTATCTCTTTGTTTTGGCTATGGAAGTTCTCATGGACTTACTTCAGACTATGACTTATGATCGAGGTTTTAAGTTTCATTGGCGGTGTTCTAAAGACAGACTCACTCATCTTTGTTTTGCAGATGACCTTATGATTTTTTGTAAGGCGAATGCTCCCTCGGTCTATTTGATCAGGATTGCATTGGGCAGTTTATGGGTTTATCTGGATTGGTCCCGAATCCAGCTAAGAGTCATATTTTCTCCTCCGGTATCTCTCATTCTTTAAAGGATCGACTTCTTCATTTGTTGGGTTTCCAAGAGGGTTTTCTCCCAGTTCACTATTTGGGAGTTCCTTTGATTTCTACTAAGCTTCGGGCTTCAGATTGTATTTCTCTTGTTGAGCGTATCGTCAGGCATGCCAAAAGTTGGAGTAGCAGGTTTCTTTCGTTTGCAGGGCGGCTTCAGCTCATTAAGTCGGTTTTGTTCTCTATTCAAGTTTATTGCTCTTCTTTATTCATTCTTACCTATTAGGAAGGTAGAGGCTACTCTCAGATCTTTTCTTTGGAAAGGTAGTGAGCTTACTTCATCTGGGGTGAGAGTGGCTTGGAGTACTGTTTGTTTACCTTTGAAAGAGGGGAGTTTGGGGATTAAGAGATTGGCAACTTGGAATATAGTGGCTATTGTTAAGCATTTATGGTTTCTTTGCTCTGGTCATATCTCATCCTGGTCGAATTGAGTTCAGTCTTACTTTCTTCGGGGACGGAGCTTTTGGGAGGTGTCGTGTCCTGGAGATTGCACTTGGAATTGGCGGAAGATTCTGGAGCTTCATTCTTGGGCTCGTCAGAGAATGAGGTTAGGATTGGGAATGGTGAGAAGACGTTGTTGTTGTTTGATAATTGGCATCCGTTGGGTCCGATTGTGGATACGTTTGACTCTGGCTTGGATAGGATGGCTACAGTTGCTACTATTATCTCTTACACTTCTTGGCGCTGGCCCCCTGCTAGGTCAGCAGCCCTTGTTGAGCTGGCTCGATCCCTTCTTTCGGACCCCTCTTATTTGAAGGAGGATGAGTTGGTTTGGGAGGACTACAATAGATGTAGATTTTCTATGTCTAGTGCTTGGAATGCGATGAGGACGAGAGGTACTTTGATACGCTGGTACCGGGTTGTTGGTTTAGTAAATCTATTATGTGCCATTCTTTTATGCTCTTGATGACTATTCAGGGTGGGCTTTGTACCCAGGATCTTCTTATGAGTTTCGGTATCTCTTATTGCTCGCGTTGCGTACTTTGTGGTTGTTCAAGTGAGGATATTGATCACCTTTTCTTCCAATGCTCTTTCTCTTCGCGAGTTTGGTCTACTGTGCTGGCTATGTGTGGGGTAGGTTGGAGTTCTTGTGGTTGGCTACAGACTGTTAAGTGGATGTATCAGTTCACCGATGCCTCGTTGTGTCATCTTCTTGTTCGGCTTTCGTTTGCTGCTTCAGTTTACTACATCTGGAGGGAGAGGAATGCCCGCATGCATGATCTGACCCCTCGCCCTGTCAGTGCTCTTCTTTATGATATTGTGTTTTCTGTCCGGACTCGTGCCGGTTTACTGCAGAGGGTGAAACCATCTTATGATAATAAATGACTTCTCCTTTCTTGGCACCTTTCTGATGACATTTTCTGATGTTGTTGCTTTTTTGTACCTTTTCGGGTTTTGCTATGAAGGTCTGCCCTCTCTAGTTGTCTGGGGTTTCCCCATTTTTTAGCTTTTCGCTTTGTTGCTATGAGGGTCTGTCCTCCCTGACTATCTAGGGTATGCCCATGTGCTTTTGTTTCTTTTGTTAATATATACTTACCTTATCCAAAAAACATACAATTATTTCTTTCTCAAAATATCAAGAACAAGGCTCAAATGCAGAACATGCTCATCTAATGGCTTATTGTACACTAAGATATTATCAAAATAGATCACTACAAACTTCGCTATATATGCACACAACACATGGTTCATTAATATCATAGAAGTGCTAAAGGCATTTTTTAGACCAAACAACAATATTAACAACTCATATAATCTATATTTAGGCTTAAAAGCAATCTTTCATACATCTAACAAATCAATAGGCTTAGATATGGGACGATGATATGTTATCGTGATATTAGTTATAGCTTTCCATTCATCACATATATGCCAAGTTCCATCTTTCTTAGGCACAATCTGGAGCTCTATCCCTCTAATGGGTGGAAGCCCACTAGGGATGTCCTCTGTGATCACGCCTCCAAACTCCTGTAAAAAAGAAGAAATAGAAACTGAAAGCAAAATGTCAATGTTAACATCTTATACATGGTGATCCTTATAGACTAACAATAGAATAAGCTGGCTGGCCTTGTAAGCCTTCCTCACTTCACTCACACTCATGTAGAAGTTCTTTCTAACTATCATTTTTATTTCCCCCTCTCGATCACTCACACTCTCATTGGGAACACTCACAGTTTGGGAAAACATTTTCTCACAACTCTCAACCCTAGCCCCAATTTTTTCTTCACTATAGTAGGCTATTAGTCTTTTTGGTTTAGGCACATCGAGAGTGAATTCATCATGAAACGCAAGTCCTATAAATGGTGGCAAAATAAAAGAACATGTGTTTACCATCACATCATGAAATGAATACAAATTCTTACATAGAAAAAACTCATGCAACGACTAATTACAAACAATAGGCAATTAAATATTACTTAAATCCAATTCAGTCTCAAACACATTTTCATCACCCACACTCTCGATTTGCTCACACCCATACTCTGGTTCCCTCTTCGTTGTTTCCCCCATGATTGGGCTCTCTCTCTCATTTTCTTCCTCACTAATTTTGGCCCCAAAAATGATCTCACTCTTATTAGAGCTTTCAGCCACTACTTCATCTTGTTGTTGTACAATCTCCTCCATAAAAAAAAAAAAACCATCTCATCACCTATATCGTTCTCTGATTGGCTCCATAAAATGTACTTTCTCAACATTACCATGTCTCTCACTGCTCGTACTCCTTTGAAAATATAACACATCATCATATGCCTGTTGCGGTGCTAAAGGAATAAGATTAATGACTTTTCCACTACCCTTGACTAAATACCTATTCATGTCCATTAGGGGTGAGCAAAACCGGTTTCGGTTCCGGTTCCGCATGGAACCGGAACCTACCCGGAAAAATTCGGTTCCACACTAAGTGGAACCGGAACCTACCCAATTAAACAGGGTACCCTATTATTCGGTTCCAATTTGGTTCCGGTCCGGTTCCGATCTGATTCCTAATTACCGTATTTTAAAATATTTTAATGAAAACTACATTGCAATACGAGTCCGTAGGAAAAAACGGGGACCAAATCAGAGTGCGGAAGCTCAAGAACGAAGAAAATGAAGTTTTAGACTTTTAATGCTCGTCAGCCTCATTACCCTTTCTGTTTTCATTTGCAATTAGGCAAGTTATCAGTGCATTGAGTTGCCTAGTTGTGAAACCTTGGTATGCTATGTTTAAAGTTTAATCAAAGTAAATTAAAAAATAAATGGACAATCAATGGGGAGAATGATACCGTTTCATTTAATCTCTCTACATCATCCGTCAGCTCTTCCATAAGTTTGTAGAGTCCTGCAAGCAACAGCATAAAAATGATCAAAATGGATCAAATGGATGATATATTACAACAAAAAATTTGTGCCACTAACCTTCAAATTCATTTCTAAGTTTCGCTTTTTGAGATTTTTGCAAAGCAAGTTTCAATGACAATTGATGCGTCTGCAGACCAACATTCAGAAACAACAGTAAAAGAAACAGCAGCTATATTTTCCTCCAGTTCCTTCACTTTTTTGTCCTTCTCCTCAACCAAATTCTAGTATTGTGGAATCAAAGAGACCATTAACATGATGAGCAAATGCCAAATAGCAGACAAAAGCAAGCACACGGAGGTTCAAATTTTTTGAATGCAGTTACCACTCAAATAGTAGTGAAACTGGTTCTATATTCGATTCCAAAAACCGGTTCCATGGTCCGGTTCCGGTTCCGATCATTTTGGAACCGGAACCTACCCGGATAAAATCTGTTCCTTCATTTTTGGAACCGGAACCTACCCGATTACAACCGGTTCCGGTTCCGGTTCCAAACCCGGAAAACTGGTCCGGTTCCAACCGGCTCCGGGTATACCCGGAACCGTTGCTCACCCCTACTGTCCATATCATATACCACCTTATTAAACTTGTACCAAGGCTTGCCCAATGATATATGTGTAGTAACTATGTCACACATAACCTCATCAACATATTCCCCCCAACAACAAAACTTACAACAACTCTATGACTAACCTCAACCGCACCAAATTCACTCATCCACAAGTAAGGTCAATCAAGAGGTATCAATGGTAACCCCAAATTTTCCACTAGTGTAGTACTAGCTAAATTGGTTAGATCCTATCTGCTGATGATCATACTACACGCTCTAGTGTTGATGCGGCATCTCATGTGAAAGACGAATACCAAATTATTTTAGGAAATTTCTATTAATGGTCTCAAATTCTCTATCAATCTCAAAATAAAACAAACATATTAGTAATAATAAGAAAGTAAAATAAATAGGTAAATCCTCACAATCTCAAGTGTTTACACTCGAATGATATCATTATACTCGTGTTTGCACTCTATTGGCTTTTACCTGATATTATGTTAACACTCACTGCCTTTTACCACTCTTAAGTTCTTCCTCAATTCAAATGCAAATCAAACTCAATCTAAGAATACACAACCAAGTGTAGTCCTCAAGTTAGCATGAAACACAAAGAACCAACAATGTATATAGGACAGGTCGAATAATGCGAATGAGAATAGTAATTATGAAGACTCAATCAAAGAGACATACGCTAGACTGCACAGAGTAAGGAAAAAAGCCGATTTAGCTAAATGCACAAACAAACAAGCAAGCACTCAATGTGACACTTAGCCAATCTTGTGATCACTCGCTATTGTTTTTGTCTCACTCTTTTCTTTCTTTTTTTCTCCTTTTTTCTCACTCTTTTTTTTCACTCATTTCTTTTTGTCTCTCACACTCACAAGTGTATACAAAGCAAATGAAATACAATGCAAATAATAAGATTACCACATTTGGTAATTTTCAAGTTATATCCTTAGGACTTGTAATGCATGTAAATACAACTTAAATGAAAATGTAACTTATATAATCAATTTGGCAATATGGTAGTATCTACCTTTTTTTGGATAAAGTAAGTATTGTAACCAAAAATGTACAAAAGCAAAGGGGCATACCCCAAACAACTAGAGAGGACAGGCCCTTCTACTAGAAGAGCCAAAAGGCTACAAACAATACAAGACTATCAGAAGATGTCACCAGACAGGTGCGAGGATAGGTGAAGCCATTATTATTAGGGGTGGGCAAAAAAACCGACCGAACCGAACCAAACCGCAAACCGAACCAAACCGGACCGAATTTACGGTTTTTTTCCTAACGGTTCGGTTTGCGGTTCGGATTGGCCCACCCCAAACGGTTTACGGTTCGGTTCAGGACCTAATCCGAACCGCACCTGTTAAACCGAACCGAACCGTTATAATTAAAAAAATATAAATTTTTATAAAAAAATTTGTATTTTTCTTTTAATTTTATTCTATGTTTTATTTTTATTAGTATGTTAATACTTTTATTCTTAAATTTTTGTTAATATATTTATTTTTTAATACTTTTATTCTTCAATTATTTGTTTTATGGTAGCATATTATTCTTGAAAGTAAGATGTTGGATTTGTCTCTTAATTAGAATGATGGTAGCATCATTATTTGAAGTGATTTTTAAAAATACAAGAATTAATTGTGCCTCATTTTTCAATCCTTTATGGAGTGCGTATGTTCCTTGGAGTCACAACTTACATCCTAGCACTTCATACAATTTGTTGGATAGACTAGTTTTTTTTTTTTTTCTCACTTAAGTGGATGAAATTTGATTTTAAATATAATAATCTGTAAACCGAACCGAACCAATCCGTAAACCGCTGGTTTACAAAATTTTTAATCCGAACCAAACCGTTATTTAATGGTTTGGTTTGAGAGGTAAAAAATCCGAACCGTAAAATATGGTTTGGTTCGGTTTTTAGCAAAAACCGAACCAAACCGAACCGCGCCCACCCCTAATTATTATCATAATATGGTTTCACCCTTCGCAATAAACTAGCACGAGTCCGAACAGAAAATACAATGTCATTGAGTAGAATACTAACAAGGCAAAGAGGCACATCATGAGTGCATGCATTCCTCTCCCTCCATATGTAGTAAACTGACATGGCAAATGAGATCCGAACAAGAAAATGACATAATGAGCCGGTGAACTGATACATCCACTCAACAATTTGCAACCAAACTCGAGAACTACAATCTAACCCACACATGTCCAACAAAGTCGTCCAAACCCTCGAAGAGAATGAGCATTGGAAGAAAATGTGATCAACATCCTCCCTTGAACAATCACAGAGGACGCAACACGAGCAAGCAGAGATATTGAAACTCATCAGTCGAGCTTGAGTACAAAGGCCACCCTGAATAGTCAACCAAAGCATAAAAGAATGGCGCAGAATAGCCTTACGAAACCAAACAACCCGATACCAATGCATCAAAGTGCCCCTCAACTACCTTTCAACTTGAAAATGAGTATAAATGATCTATTTACAATGTAAATAACTCAATTTTCAATTCAGCCAAGTCAAATTACAAGCCAAGTAAATAGTTTCTTCAAGCAACTAGGTGATGCAACTACTTGCCTCTTCAAGCACCTTAAAAACCAATGATTACACACAAATTTCCATGTCAAACTAATGATGAATTTCTTGCCTTTTCACTTATAATAACAATATTTCAAGAGTTAGCAAGTGAAACTTACTTGGATACACACGAATTTAGTGCAAATTTGGTGCAATCAACCTTGCTTCACTTGATTCTTCAATATTAACAACACAAATCAGCAAAGGTGCACCATGTATAACTCACGAAAATTATCAACTTCATGCATTTCAATTTTTTCATCATTCATTGACTCACATTCATCACAAATGCACTCAAACACTCTATCTTTTCACTCAAACTCACAAGATTGCACTAACTTTATAAGAATGCAAACAAGCAAGCTCACACAAATGCTCATGGACTCTTCTTGGCCAACACCTCCGGCTAGATCTGCAGCCCTTCTTGAGTTGGCTCATTCCCTACCTTTGGATTGTGTTCCTTGTAGTATGAGGGAGGATGAGTTAGTTTAGGAGGACAATTCTAGATGTATTTTTTTCAGTTAGGAGTGCTTGGAATGCTATGAGGATGAGGGGTACTTTGGTGCGTTGGTATCTAATTGTGTGGTTTCGTAAAACTATCACGTGCCATTCTTTTCTGTTTTGGTTGATTATTCAGAGTGGCCTTTGTACTCAGGATAGGTTGATGATTTTCGATATTTCTGCCTGCTCGAGATGTGTCCTTTGTGGTTGTTCTACAGAGGACGTACATCACCTTTTCTTCTAATGCTCTTTCTCTTCCCGGGTTTGGACGATTGTGTTGAATGGATGGATCAGTACACGCGTGGCTCCTTATGTCATTTACTAGTTCAACTTTCGTTTGCATCTTTAGTTTACTACATTTGGAGGGAGAGAAATGGTCACCTTCATGATGAGCCTCCTCGCCCCTTTAGTGTTCTTTTCATTGATATTGTGTTTTCTGTCCGGACACGTGCTAGTTTGTTATGAAGGGTGAAACCATCGTATGATAATAAATGGCTTCACATTTCTTGGCATCTATATGATGATATCTTTTGATGTACTTGTTTCCTTTGTAGCTTTTGGCTCTTGTTTCTAGGAGGGCTTGTCCTCTCTAGTTGTCTAGTATGCCCTTGTGCTTTTGTAATTTTTTTGTTAATTACTTACCTTATCTAAAAAAAAAGAAGAAGATATGAACAATACCTATGGAAACAACACTAATTGCATGTATTCAATAATTGAAAGACAAAATATGTTAATAAATCTCACGTAGTCAAATCTGACCAGATTCTTTTTTTTTTTACACAAATAAACTTCTAACAATGTTAATTAACACTTAACATGTAATTAACAACCAAACACTTGATTTAAACAAAGAACACAAAAGTCCCAAATTTGACCTAAGTGGAAAAAGCTTAACTCAAAGAAATACTCATGATCAATAAAAAACACTCAAAGGGAGAATGTTATTCATGCTATTTTGATCACGAATCATCAAGAATCAGCAAGAAATAATAAGATCCAACAATGGCCGAATCAAGGTGGAAGTAAAACCTTGATGCCGAAACTAAATCCTTTTATTAAATCATATTATATAATTTAATAAAATAATTTATAATAAACAATCATCTTTATTGGCACATGTCCGATAATATCTTTTGATGAACTTGTTTCTTTTGTAGCTTTTGGCTCATTTTCCTAGGAGGGCTTATCCTCCTTAGTTATCTGGGGTATGCCATGTGCTTTTGTTTTTCTTTGGTTAATATACTTACATTATCCAAAAAAATAATCATTTATTTCAAAAAATCATATATTAAAATTAATATATAGTTTCAAGTGTGATAACAAAATATTATTAATCATATTAATTTATGTGTGTGTGTGTGTGAGAGAGTATATAATTGGAATATCCAAATATATTTAATCTTTTACAATATATCGAGCTAGCACGGGGACTAAATGGACCTACGATTTCGAGCTCCAGTAATCCTGAAATATTAATTAAACTCTTAATCAAAATATTCAGAATTATTAACTTCTGATTAATCCACTAAAAACCTGAAGCTGCACTCTCGTTGCAGTAGATAGATAATATAAGCCGAACTACGTCGGTGGCCATCGATATAGTCATTACATATCGATTAGCCCTTCACGAGTATCTCATAATTAAATCCGGGTCATAATATCCGTTATATCCCTATAATTATTTTAATCTTAAGTACCATTGATTATCTACTGAACGATTTATTCATAACCATTTTGAATGTTAATCTTTCTATTCGTAATAAAAGGACTTGAGCGCTCTAATCGTTTAAGTACCGAATAAACCCATAAGGAAGATACTCATCTACTTCTCGCAAGAAGGAGTGAACTTCATATCTATGTAAAGTGTCCCCAGCTACACACCAAATCATGTCACCAAAATGCGTAGCTATTGGCCGGGATTGCTACACCAACCCCACCTTTGTAAATCAAAGGACATAGCCTGCCATGTAAGAGTTCGTATTACACTCAGGATTCAGATTAATCCATATATGACTATCTAGTATATTGAAATGAATTTATTTAGTTAACGGATATTATAAGAACGAAGCCTAACTTGGAAAAAAAATTTCGCGTCTCTCTCGGCGATTCCCTTCGCCCTTTCTCTCTTTCTGAGCTATATCTGGTCTATCATTTCCACTTCCTTCCAAGTAGAGTCTGAGATAATAGTCGCTACTGTAGTCACTACTCTAGCCATCCTATCCAAGCCAGAGTCATAAAAGACTCTCTCACCCAAAGTATCAACAATCGGACCCAGCGAGAGCTAGTTATCAAACCACAACAACGTCTTATCACCATTCCCAATCCTAAACCTCATTCTCTGATGAGCCCATGAACGAAGCTCCAAAATCTTCCACCAGCTCCACGAACAATCACCAGGACACGACACCTCCCAAAAGTTACGCCACGAAGCAGGTAAGACTGAAACTAGTTCGACCAAGAAGAGACCTGACCAGAATAAAGAAACCATAAATGCTTAACAATTATCGCTTTATTCCAAGTTTACAAACTCTTAATCCCCAAACCCCCCTCTTCTAGAGGTAAACAAACTCTACACCAAGCCACCTTTGCCCATGAGGAAATAAGCTCACAACCCTTCCAAATGAAAGATTTGAGAGTCGTCTCCACCTTCCTAATAACAGATTTAGGGAGAATGAACAAGGATGACCAATAAACTTGAATGGAGAAAAAAACCGACTTGATGAGCTGAAGCCGCCCCCCGCATACGAAAGAAACCACTACTCCAACTCTTGGCACGCCCGACAATACGTTCAACAAGAGAAGCACAGTCTGAGGCCCGAAGCTTAGAAGAAATCAAGGGAACTCCCAAATACCACACTGGAAGTACAACCTCTTGGAAACCCAAAACATGAAGCAGCTGATCCTTAAGAGTAGGGGAAATACCGGAGGAGACTAGATGATTCTTAGCTGGATTTGGGACCAAACCCGATAAACCAATAAAGTGCCGAAGATAATCCTTTATCAATGAGACCGAGGAAGCATTCGCCTTACAAAAAATCATCAGGTCATCTGTAAAATAGAGATGCGTGAGACGGTCCTTAGAACATCGCCAATGAAACTTAAAACCCTGATCATGAGCCATATTTTAAAGTAAACCCGTGAGAACTACCATAGCCAAAAAAAAAGACATAGGATCATCCTGATGTAAACCACGGCCCCTAGAGAAAAAACCATTCAACTCCCCATTAAGAGACACTAAGAACATAGTAGAAGTCATACACTCCCGAATCCAACCCACCATCCTCTCCGGAAATCCAATAGTCCTCAAAACCTCAACCATAAAATCCCAACGAACAGTATCATAAGCTTTCATCAAATCAATCTTAAGAGCACATCTCGGTATCCCTCCACATCGATGATAATTCCTCACCAGTTCCTGGCACAATAAGATGTTGTCGCTAATATGCCGCCCCGTAACAAAAACAGATTGATTAGTACTGATCACTGGAGGAAGAACAATCTTAATCAGATTCGAAATAAGCTTGGCAATACACTTGTAAATAGTGTTACAGGAGGAAATAGGTCGAAAGTCCTTAACCGGAGAGGGGTTGGGGATCTTCGGGATCAGTCAAGAGTCTCCCCGAACGAAAGAATGAGTGAATAGTACAAAGTACATCATCCCCCACAATACTCAAAGCCTTCTTAAAGAAACCCAAATTAAACCCGTCCGGACCAGGAGCCTTATTATCCTTCAGAGAAAACAAAACAGTCTTAGTCTACTCATAAGAAACCTCTCGAGCAAGAATCTCCCTCTGCTCATCAGACACATGCTTAGTAATAGCGGAATGAAGAGTATCCCAATCAATATCCTGCAAACAAGGCTGGGGCCCTAGAAGAGTCTCAAAAAAAATACAATCTCCTCCTTCACCAATACATCATTCTCCAAACGAGTCTCAACCTCCCTAGAAACAGAAGTAATCTTACTGCGACATTGATGATGCTTCATAGCATGGAAAAATAATTTTGTATTTTGATCCCCAACGTTGAGCCAATGAACACAAGATTTCTGTCTAGCTAAACCCTCCTTAGCCCGACTAAGGTCACCATACCATAAAGATAGTCTCACCTCTTCTACTAACAGAGCCGAGACATTAGGTTTATCATGTAAAGCACATTGTACCCTCTCCAGCTCCCTCATAACCTCCAAGGCCATACCCGAAAGATTAGAAAAGTGCTCAACATTAAACTTCTTCAGAGCCACCTTCACACTTTTCAACTTACGACACAAGCGGAACATCGGGGAACCACAAGTATCAATATCCCAAGCCTTAGCCACAACAGAAAGGCATGATGATCAGCCCAAAATCAAAGAATTTGAAAGGAGTATTCCTCTTTGGGAGCTCAACAAGCTTAACAACCATAGAAGAGTGGTCTGAAATCCGAGGGGGAAGGAACCTAACAACCGAACCCGGAAAGAGACACTCCCAATAAGAATTAGCAACACGATCAAGCTTCCACCAAATATGAGAATGAACCTGCTTATTAAACCACGTAAGGTGACAGCCAGAAAATTGAAGATCATCCAAACCAGCCTGGCCCAAGCAACATCCTAAGTCATCCTTCCAAGATGGCCATGACAAAGAACCACAACTATGCTCAAGAGTAGAACGAATAGCATTGAAATCACCCATAACTAACCATGAAGAAGCATTAAAATCACTACCACTAGTAATCAAATCAGCCTAAAGCTCCCGATGCCTCTCATAATCACACTCACCATAGACCATAGAAACCACACAGCTCCAAAAAGAAGAAACATGTGAGACACGACAGTGTATAGCTTGATGAGAAGAACAAATGATACTCACATCAACATCACTAGGATTCCAACAAACCCAAATTCGACCAAACGAGAGAATATTATGATGGCAAAAAAACTTCCATGAAGGATTTATAGCTCGGGAAACATTCACAAAATTAAAATCTTTCACCTTAGTTTCAACTAAACCACAGAAATAAAGTTTCTCATCACGAAAGAAACTCCTAACTTCAGCTTGCTTCATAGAGTCGTTGAGACCCCGGATATTCCAACAACTAAAAATCATTAAAACATATAGAAAGGGAGAAAACATCCAAGCAAATCATCGCCGTATGCCCCATTTCGGGGATTGACGTTTCTGACTCCTCTTGCCACCGAGCCCTTCTTAGGTTGTTACCATAATCCAGTTTCTTTTTCTCCAAAGAGTTTTTGGCCTTAACAGATAGCATGTTATCATTAGAAATCAGTGAATCACAAATGGATACAAATGGAATTTCAGCAAAACCATCCTCGGAAATAACCCTAATAGGCAGTGTGACTAATGGGGTATATTCTATTGGGATTTATGTCTTAGAGCTTCATATATTGTAAACGAAATTGATTATTGTAATAATAATAAATGCATTATTCATTTTATCAAATTTATTTGATTTATATCGCATATTGTCCAATTGTCTTGTTTACCTTGATTACTATTGTACTTTCAGACTTAGTGTATGTTTAATGCACAAGAGGATTTAAGTCACAAGTTAGTAATCTAAATAGTCCATAGAGAGTAAACAAAGAGGGTACTTTGTTTGAGGTTTTTCTATAGCTGCGGTCCATTATATACTTGTATGACGACCTTGATCCTGGATCGTTCATGTAGTGACATGGGAATGGAGGCACCTTGTATGATGAGATCATATAGTTATTGATTCAGATAAATATAGATTTCTTTTAATATCTGTTAAACAAAGAAATTTATTTGATCTAATAGATGGTCATATATGGATTTGATCTTAATTCTGAGTGTACTACGAACTCCTGCATGACCGGCTATGTCCTTTGATTTACTATGGTGAGGTTGGTGCTGCATTTCCAGCCAATAAATACGTATTTTAGGGATATGGTTTGGTTTGTAGCTGTGAAAGTTTTACATAGATATGAAATTCACTCCTTCTTAAGAGAAGCAGAAGAATATCTCTTTTAAGAGTTGATTCGGGACTTGAATAATTTGAGCACTCAACTTTTCTATTACGAATAGAAAGTTTTATATTCATAATTGTTATGAATTAATTATTCATTATAGAATCAATGGTGCTTAAGAGACAAAATATTTAGAGGGGTTTAACGATATGAAAATTTCTTCCATCATGCCCAAGCCACCTGGCAAAGCAATAAAAGCATCAGCACGGTTATTCATTTCAACAAGTCGTTCGGACATACTGACATGAATTCCTCTCCGTTTGATTGTCCGATAAGATTTACGTCGGCCAAAGGTTTTGGAATGATCCCCAAAACTTGACTACCTCAATCCTGTACGGCCTTTAAAACATATCCCATCAGTCCAAGATTACCACCGCCATATACCAAGTGCATATTTTTCTCTGCCATGAATCTACCCAATTCTTTTGCTGCCTCAACAAATTCTGGTTTAGATCCAGAACTAGTCCCACAGAACACACAGATATTAACAACTCCTCTTCTTGAAGTTGCTTCCATTTTTTTCTTTATTCTCTCTGGTCTGGATGCGTTGAAGAGAGCAATGACAAGCTGAATTTATAGATTCTGAAAAAAGGTGAGTAATAATTGCACTAGTACCTGCCAAATGAAAATTATTAGCTGAAATAAACCGTGAAAGTCAAAAAGTCTAGATTTTACCGGTGAAAATTAAAGAAAATAACAAAACAAATCACAATTATTAGTTAAAGACAAAGAAATTAAAATATAAATATATACATGTAGTAACGCCTTGAATGACCTCTATGGATCAGGGACAAGCTTCTCATCCAATTTTCTTAAAAATTGGCAAACAGGGTCTTTTAAAGTCAGATTCCCGAGACTCAATTGTTGTCTTTCTATTTGAAACTGTGTATGTAATTTGCAAATCACGTGATAGATATATCCACTAGGATACGTCTCAAGAGTAAATGATATGTCATATAAAGACTCCTTACTAATGCCATCCCTAATGAATTTTATTTTATCTTCGCGGTTATCAGACACCATTCCTAAAGAACGACAACGAGTATTGCTTGTACAACGTGCACATTTATAGCAAACACCTAATCGTTTAGCTCTTCTTTTTTTAGTATTGGTGCTTTTTCCTAAACCAGGCAGAAATGAAATAAAAGAGTCAGATGACTCACCTACCAAGTGCGCGCTTTGTGGACTTTCATCAGAGAATTTTGAGGGAGAGAAGGAAAATGCTTGTGAAGTTTTGCAAGAGTGCCTTCCATCCTATCTGCGATTTTTCCTACAAAAATAAAACACACAAAAGAGAACACACAATATCTCAATATATACAGAATTTGTGTGGGTTGCCTCTCCGCTAACGTTAAGTTTAACGTCGCCAACTAGACATGACTGTCCAAACATTAGACTGGATCAGCAAGTGTGAGACTCTCTTTTTGATGCTTGATGGATTCTCTCCAATAGTGTTTGACACGTTGGCTGTTGACTTTGAATGTATCATTGGAGTTGGGGTCGTGTAGCTCAACGGCTCCGTAGGGTAAAACTTGGGTGATCACAAATGGACCTGACCACCTTGATTTCAGCTTGCCAGAGAAAAGTTTCAACGTTGAGTTGTATAAAAATACCCGCTGCCCTAGTTCCAGTTGTCTGGGCACTATTTTTTGATCATTCCACTTCATGGTTTTTTCTTTGTATAGTTTGGCACTCTCATAAGCATGGAGATGAAATTCCTCCAATTCATTCAGTTGGTAGAGCCGTTTCTCTCATGTTGCTTGCAGATAAAAAAATAGCTTTTTCAGTACCCAATACGCTTTATGTTCGAGCTCCACAAGCAAATGGCATGCTTTCACAAACACCAGCCAATATGAGGACATTCCAATGGGTGTCTTGTCAGCTGTCCGGTAGGCCCATAATGCGTCATCCAATTTTATAGACCAGTCCCTCCTTATTGAACCAACGGTTCTCTCCAAGATTCTTTTGATTTCTCTGTTGGAAACTTCAACCTGAGCACTTGACTGTGGATGGTAGGCAGTGGCAACTTTGTGAGTAATTCGTATTTGGCTAAAAGTGCATCAAAGTATCTGTTGCAGAAGTGTTTACCACAATCACTGATGATCGCTCGAGGTGTTTCAAAGCGAGTGAAAATATTTTTTTAAGGAATTTTAACACCACTTTGAAGTCATTTAATGGCAGTGCTATTGCTTTAACCCATTTGGAGACGTAGTCTACTGTAACCAGAATGTACAGGTTTCCATATGATGGAACAAAGTGTCATATAAAGTCAATTCCCCATACATCAAATATTTCCACTTCGAGAATGCTTTGAAGAGGTCGTTCATTTCTCTTCGAAATATTTCCCATTCTCTGGCACCTGTCACATTGAAGAACGAATAAGTGAGCATTTTAAACAAAATGGGCCAGAACAAACCTGATTGTAGGACTTTGGCTGCAGTTTTATCTCCGCTAAAGTGTCCGCCCTATGGAGATGAGTGAAAATGCTGCGGGACACTATTAACCTCCTCTTATGGTACACAATGCTGTAATAACTGATATGCACAATGTTTGAATAGGTACAGCTCATCCCAGACGTAATGCTTGACTTCTTTGAAAAATTTCTTTCATTGTTGATGTGTCCATTCTAATAGCCATTTCCCCAATACTATGTAGTTCACATAGTCAGCACACCATGGGATTTCCTGTTGCTTGATGGCAAACAACTGTTCATCTGGAAAAGTTTCTTTGATTGTCAGTTCATTGCCAGTTGTACCTCCATTTTTTAGCCTTGACAAGTGATCTGTCACTTGATTTTCTGTCCCCTTCCTGTCTCGGATCTCCACGTCAAATTCTTACAGTAGATGCACCCAAAGGATCAATTTGGTCTTGGCATCTTTCTTTGCGATCAGGTATTTGATTGCTAAATGATCTGTGTAGACCACCACATTGGGACCCAGCAAATAGAAGCGGAATTTATCAAAAGCAAACATAATTGCTAGCAACTCATTTTCAGTTGTTGTGTAGTTGAGTTGTGCTTCATTCAAAGTTTTGCTAGCGTAGTAAATAGTGTGAAAAACATTTGCCTTACGTTTCCCAAAACTTCACCTACAGAAAAATCACTAGCATCGCACATCACTTCAAAAGGAAGCGTCCAATCTGGTGCCACTATGATGGGGGCAGAGACCAACTTTTGTTTCAAGATCTCGAAAGCATGGTGGCATTCTTTGGTGAAGTAGAATGACACGTCTTCCTCTAGTAGATGGCACAGAGGTTTGGCAATCTTGGAGAAATCTTTGATGAATCTCTAGTAAAATCCTGCATACATAAGAAGACTTTAAATTCCTTTGATGGATGATGGTGGAGGTAATTTTTCTATCGTCTCAATTTTTACTTTGTCTACCTCGAATCCTTTCTGTGAGATCCGATGCCCCAGGACAATGCTTTCCTGCACCATGAAATGGCATTTCTCCCAATTCAATACCAGATTTGTATCTTCACATCTTTGTAACACTTTTCTTAGATTTTACAAGTAATGGTCGAACGAGTCTCCAAATTCTAAGAAGTCATCCATGAAGACTTTCATGCTTTGTTCTATCATGTTTGAAAAGATAGTCATCATGCAATGTTGAAATGTGGCAGGAGCATTACATAGTCCAAATGGCATCATACGGAATGCAAAAGTACCATACGAGCATGTGAAGGTAGTTTTCTCGTGATCTTCTGGAGCGATTATAATCTGATTGTATCCTGAGTATCCGTCCAGAAAGTAGTAAAAATCATGTCCTGCCAGTCTGTCTGCATCTGGTCAATGAATGGTAGCGGGAAACGATCCTTCATTGTTTCTTTAATCAACTTCATGTAGTCCATACATACTCTCCATCCAATCACTGTTCTTGTTGGAATCAGCTCGTTCTTTTCATTTGTGACTACAATCATTCCTCATTTCTTGGGTATACATTGTATAAGACTCACCCAAGAACTGTCAGAGATGGGGTATATGATGCCTGCATCCAACCATTTGATGATTTCTTTCTTTACAACTTCCTTCATGATTGGATTCAGCCTCCGTTAATACTCCACAGTGGCTTTGTACTCATCATTTATCAAGATTTTATGCATACAAGATGATGGATTAATGCCTCGAATGTGTACTATAGTCCAGCCAATAGCTCTCTTGTGCTCGCGTAACACTCTCAACAACTTATCTTCATGCACCTATGTTAGCGACGAAGAAATAATCACAGGTAAATCATAAGAGTTTTCCAAGTATGCATACCTGAGATGGTTCGAAAGTGACTTTAGTTCCAGCTACGGTGGTTCTCCAATCGAGGCTTGATTCACTCATTTTTTGATAGTTCTAAGCTTTCCACCTGTGGTGTCGATCTGAAGCGAGAGGCTCCATTAAGATAGTTGATACATTCCAGAATCTCATCATCTAATTCTCTGTCAGTCATATTGGTGATGCATGCTTCAAGTTTGTCAGTGGAAAGTTACATTACATCTGTGTTCTGGATGATACTATCTATTACATCAAGTCTGAAACATTCTATCCCTCGTTCATCATTTGGAAATTTCATGGCTTTGAAAACATTGAATGTTACTTCTTGGTCATGTACCCTCATGGTTAGTTCATTTTTTTGTACATCAATGATGGTTCGACCTGTAGCCAAGAATGGTCTCCCGAGGATGATGGGTACATCTTTATCTTCCTCCATGTCAAGGACAATAAAATCTACTAGGAAAATGAATTTGTTGACTTTGACAAGTACATCTTCCACTACCCCCCTCGAAAATGTGAGTGATCTGTCAGCAAGTTACAGAGTGACTAAGGTGGGCTTTGCTTCTCCAAGCTACAGTTTCCTATAAATAGACAAAGGCATCAAGTTAATACTAGCACCTAAATCACACAAAGCTTATCGAAGTAATGTTCTCCTATTGTGCAAGGGATGGTGAAATTGCCAGGATCCTTCAACTTTGGGGCTAGCTTCCTCTGAATGATGGCGCTGCATTCTTCTGTCAGTGCTACAGTCTCGTAATCTCCCAATCTTCGCTTTCGTGACATAATATCTTTCATGAATTTGACATAGCTGGGCATTTGTTCCGACGCTTATGCAAATGGAATGTTGATGTGTAGCTTTTTGAAAATTTCCAAGAATCGAGCAAATTGCTTGTCCAGTTTGTGTTTCTGGAAATGCTGTGGAAAAGGTGGAGGTGGAGTAAATCTTTCTCAATTATTTTCTTTTGCCTCTTTTTCCTCCATCTGTGGATCTGCGTCATTGCTTTCTTTTGAAACATTCTCAGTAGATGTCTTGACTCCAACATCTTTATTGATTTCAGTGCCACATTTGAAGATGATGGCTTGGCATTGATCCTTCCCTTTGTTCCTTAGATTTGGTTCTGTGTTGCTAGGAAGGGTACCTTGCGATCTGTAACTCTGAGCATTGGCCAGTTGTCTCATTTGATTCTCCAGTGCCTTCAAAGATGCTGCTTAATTTTGAATCACAGCTGCTAAAGCGTCATATTTGGCTTCTTGCTTTTTCATCTCGGCAAGCACTTCTGCTATTCATGGTTCTTTTTCATACTCCTAGCCTTTATTCTACTGTTGGAATCCTGGTGGTGGATTGTTCCTGTGCCCTGAAGTGTTACTCCATGCGAAATAGGGATGATTTCTCCAACCTGGGTTGTAGGTATTGGAATATGGATTATTTCCTTGCCTGTTGAAGTTGCTGACATAGTTCACAGTCTCATCATATTGGTTGTAAGATTCTTCCTCTGGTGCTCCTCCATATGGTGAACTTGTGGATCCAACATTAACCTGCATGCTAAGAGTTTCTAGGCATTTGCATACCTGATCCAGCTTGGCATTCACATCTAAGTTGGTTCCTACTTCATGGATTCCTGCTATTCGATGGATCAATCTCCTCTCTGTTGGTCACAAGGAAATTTTATTGGCCATTTCTTCAATTAAGTCTCAGGCCTGATATTCTCCATTTGCCATTAATGCTCCTCTAGCAGCAACATATATTGTAGTTCTCATTAGTCCAGAAAGCCTATTGTAGAAGGTTTGGACTTTTTTTTTTGGATAACCGTAGAAGGTTTGGACTTGTAGCCACTTTGCAATCTCATGGTGAGAACATTTTCGGAGTAATTCCTTATATCTTTCCCATGCTTCGAAGAGGGATTCTGAGTCATGTTGCACAAAGATATGATGTCGTTTCTCAATTTTGCTGTTCAGGCTGGGGGAAAGTATTTTGCAAGGAATTTTATGGCAAGAGTGTTCCAAGTTATGATGGAACATGCTGGTAGTGAATGGAGCCAAACCTTAGCTCTGTATTTCAAGGAATATGGGAACACACGCAGACGCATTGCTTCTTTTGCCGCTTGGTTGTAATTGAATGTGCCACAAACTTCTAGGAAGTTACTGATGTGAGAATTAGGATCTTTAGTTGCACTTCCCCCGAAATGAACCAATTACTGTATCATTTCAATGCATGTTTTGATGTCACAAGAATTTGCTGGTAAAGGTGGAAGTACATGATATGAAGCCGTCAACCACCGAAATTGTTCTATCTTGAATGGGAATTAGTGGTGCTACCTCCAAAGGTTCAGGTTCTTGATTATTTATGTTGATTAGTGCTTCTTGATCTTCTCGCCTTTCCCTTCTCAACTGTCTGATAGTTCTTTCAATTTCTGGGCCATGCGGACAAATTTCGAAGCTTCTGCTTCTTCTCATGTAATGTCTGATAAGCTGGAACACAAGAAAATAAAAATAATAAGTAAAAACAAATTATACATAAGTAAAGTATCTAACCTTAAAAATTAATTGTAAAAGATAAATAAGTCCCAAAAAACGGTGCCAAAAACTTAATCGGGTGAAATCACACACGTAACGTAAGCGCACGTATCACTCAAGTAATATAAAATGTATCGATCCCACGAGGACTTAATACCTAAGCTATTAATTTATTGAAGTTAAATTTCTACAAGTATTTAAAATTGATTATTGTTTGGTTGGAGATTTTAACTAAAGACAAGTAATTAAAATAATGTGAAAGTAAATTCTAAAAAGTAATCAATATTATGAAACTATCTAGGGTGTTGAATCCTTCCAATATTCTTCTAAAAATGAAGCGATTATCTTATATATGTGTAATATGTCAGTTTATTAACCTGGAACACGAAGATATGCAAAAGCCTCTATCGATGGTCAGATGCAAACACCCAAAGTAACCCAATTAACTATATGTTTATGTTAACAAAGAAATTCTGAATTCATTAACATTAAGTTCCAATTACGTCTACCCACGCCCGATATGTATATGTCTATCCTGGAAGGAAATCTCTAACTTGAATGTGAGATCGTGAACTATATTGAGTCAAATTCATTTCAAGTTTACCAAATCAATCTTATTAGTGGCCAATTAACAAGAAACATTAAGTTTAAGACTCAATAAATAAACCAAAACATTACACAAGACACAAGACAAATCAACTTATAAAACCATTGATATTGGAATTCATCACAACCTAGATATTGTATTTAGTTACGACACATATCTAGGACTACTAAAGAGATAAATAAAAAAATATCATGCAACTAATTGAAAACTAAAAAAGTAAAAATTACAACAATGAAATAAAATGATGGGGTTTGGGGATCCACTTTTATTATTTCAAATCTAGAAATCTCTCTTATTATAATATATAAATTTGCATTACATTACCAACCGACCATATAGACGGTATCTTGATTAAGTCAGATTTTAATTAATTCCAACCGACCATAAAAGCGGTATCTGTTAGTGTTCTTAGAACATGCCAAGGATCTTCTAAGCGTGATTCTAGTGTGAATACATCAAGTGAAAGTAGCGGAAATACTCACATTGATCGGATTTAGGATTTCAAAAATTTCTTTTTTGTTGGAATCTCCAAGCCTTTGATTTGAATTCCAAACTCAAGGGTGAGTTTCCCTATCACCTTGTTTGACTCCTTATGTGCTAGCAAGTTGAAAATTTTGAAACAAAATTTTCCATTTAAGAGAGAAAGGTCACGCCCAAAGTGAGGAAGAAAGAGAGAAGATGTCTCACTTCCAAAAGTGTGTTGACTTAAGTTGTATGTGTGTGTGTGTTGGCAAAAAAATGCCATTTAAAGTGGCCAACTACTTCCATCACAAATTTGACAAGTGATGTGAGTTGTGGGTCCCACCCAACTTTGAATTCCAAATTCAAGTTGGCTTACACAACACACTTTGGGCCCGGTTCGTTTAATCCGACTAAACAAATTTTTCGTCGCTACGTAATTAAATCTAATTTAATTAAATAATAACACCCAGTAAAATTATTACGGAAGTCGCTTACGAATTATTTCCAAATTAATTCGTTCGCTTGAATTAAAATCCAATTTTAATTATGTATTGAAATCCAATTTCAATTAATATATCCGATATATTATTTAGCCCAAATATATAAATTGAATAGTAAAATCTAATTTAACTATTAAATTTAATTTCCCGATTAATTCCAAATTAATCACATTCTCTCTTCTAAACGAATTTAATCCCAGATAAATTCTTATCGTAATTAATCCCAGATTAATTCTTTCTTTCATAATTAATCCCAGATTAATTCTTGTCATAATTAATCCCAGATTAATTCTCTCTCTCTTAATTAATCCTAGATTAATTCTGTTCGAGTCAAACGTCATCGGTGAATCTTTGGGAAGCGACCCAAAAGATCCTTGTATATGTTGGCAGTAAATATGGTTGTCGGACTATCCGACACGTGCGTACCGCGTACCACATTCTCACCGATTTACAAGACATGGTTGGCTTCGAGCAAAGCACAGTGCCTACCTAATTCTCCAGAAATATATTCAACATGGAATATATATAATCTATATCAGGCGTAGTATACGAAGTATTGCGTATTACGTTCTAGTATCGGATGTCACACGCTAGGCCTAGGGCTAGAATTGTGTCTGCCCCGTACAAAGCACATATCGGATCACTAGCAACTAGTCTCTATAATCGGATAATCATGGCCTAGTCATATTATGCTGATAGTTGCAGTATTTAAGAGTACCAATTCTGTATCCTACGTGATCATCATCTCCATATGACTGAAGTGATACTTCCATCTTGACATCACACCCAATACACTACGATTCTCAGTATACCCAGAAGAGGCGTACACAGAACCTATTAAAGCTCCGGATGACCAAAACCAAAGTATACTGATTGTCGCAATTATTAGCGATGCAAGTCTCAGGTTAAGACCATATACATCTACCCTGATTCGGATTCTCATAGACACATAGTCATACTACCAATGGGATTTTGATGGGTCTATCCAGAGCGAAGCTGTTCTCGGTCCAACGGCTAACAGAACCTCCTATCACACTTGCATAAGTATCTAATACTTAAATATATAAGAACTATGTCGTTAAGCTTCCATAACGAGCACAAGTGCAATACTAGTCTATTCCGCATTATCGATGTCCAGTGTCGATAATACTACGACTAGGGATATTTAATGATCAAATCTTTCGTGGATTAATACGGTCTCATTTCTTATTAATCCGGAACTGATCATATGAACTTTTATCATTTATATATCCAAGTAATCCAATTACAAATGATAAAAGAGCAATTTCTTTTGTCACATAGTTAATTTGTACAAAGAACACCATGTCTTTTACAAATAGTGATGCTATGGGTCATAATTGTCCAATAATCTCCCACCTGACCTATAGCCAATCACTCAAGTGTCCAACACTTGAACTATGTACGGGACGCTCATGCTTATGCTGAGATATCGCTTTCATCAGCGGATTTATAAGGTTATTATCTTATGCGATTTATTCAATCATCACATCGCCACGATGTATGATCTCACGAATCAGATGAAACTGTTCGAAGTACATACTTGGATCATTGATGAGACCGTAATTCCTTAGTCTGTGCTGTAGCCCAGCTCAGCTGCTAACAGAACTACTCCTAATCCAATTAGGAATTTTGTAGACTCAAAATCTTCTTTTGCTGCCTCAGTCGCAGCAATGTATTCCGCTTTTGTTGTATCAGAAACAATATCTTGTTAGGAAGATTTCCAGCTCACTGTTCCGTTGTTCAAACAAAATAAGTACCCTTAATGCGACTTACAATCGCCTTTATCGGTTTGGAAACTTGCAACGATGAATCCAGTCACCTCAATTCTCCATCTCCATAAATTAAGAAAACATCCTTAGTTCGTCTAAGATACTAAAGGATGTTCTTAACATCAATCCAGTGACCATCACCTGGATCGGCCTGATAGTGACTCCAAATGCTCAAAGCATATGAGACACGAGGTCGCGTACATGTCTTTCAATGTACGAGTTCTCGGAGAGTGCCAACAAATTTTAGATCTATCCAAGTAGATCTTTATTCCTAGAATAAAAGTTGCCTCTCCCAAGTTTTTCATGGAGAATTTTAATGAAAGCCAAGCTTTCACCGATTGTAACATGGGAATGTTATTTCCAAGAAATAATACATCATCAATGTATAGGACAATCAATGTCAGTGCGCTCCCACTAACCTTCTTATATACACAAGAATCATCATCGTTTTGAATGAAACCATATACTATTATGATCTGATCAAAACGTTGGTTCCAAGAACGCAATGCTTGCTTCAATCCATAAATGGATCGATTTAACTTGCAAACCTTGTTTGCATGTTTTGGCGCGACAAAAACCGTCAGGCTGTTATATAAAACATCCTCCAAAATGTTTCCGTTAAGGAAAGCGGTTTTTACGTCCATCTGCCATATTTCATAATCGAAATATGCAGCAATAGCAAGCATTATCCGAATCGATTTAATCATGGCAACAGGTAAAAGGTTTCGTCGTAATCGACACTATGTTGATGACGATACCCTATCGCTACAAGCCTAGCTTTGTACGTTTGTATGTTGCCATCCATATCTGTCTTCACCATGAAGACTCATTTGCTACCAATAGGCACAATGTCTTCTGGTACATCAACCAGTGTCTAAACTTGGTTGTATATATGGAATCCATTTCGGACTTCATGGCACTTTGCCATAAATGGAGTCGATACCTCGTATCACTTCCTTATACGTAGCCGGCTCATTATCCTCAATAAGACTAATGTCTATGCGAGGTGAGATTAGAAACTCACACCTCTAAAGTTGTTTTCTGACTCTCTCCAACCTACGCGGTTCTTGTGTATTAGAATATTGTGGAACAGTCTCATCCCTGATGAACTGTTCGTGTTCCATTAGGGATCGGTGCCAGAAATAGTATTACTCTGATTTTCATCGAGTTTTACTTTCCTCCCACTTACCACTGCATTTAGGAATTCCTCTAAGGAAAACTTCATGGAGAGCAACAAATACCTTGTTCTCGTGTGGGTTGTGGAAATTGGTTTCCCTAGGATAAACAATTACAAATAGGTACTTATCCGATTTGGGTTTTAGTTTGTTACCATCCAAACGTTTAATTGTATACCCAGCACCCCCAAATGTTCAGGAATGAGAAACCCGGTTTCTTTCCTGTCCATATTTCATATGGAGCCTGTCCAACAGACTTTGTCGGAACATTATTCAAAATAAGTATTGCATTGATCAATGTGTATCCCGTGAAGGAAATTGGTAGCTCAGTGCGACTCATTATTAACCTTACCATGTCCAACAAAATTCGCTTTCTCCGTTCAGACACATCACTCAATTGAGGTGTTCTGGGAGGAGTCCACTCTGAAAGAATACCATACTCTTTCAAGTAATCGAGAAACTCATTGCTTAAGTATTTTCTATCACGGTCCGACGTAATGTTTTAATACTTTTGCCAGTCTGTTTTTCTACTTCGTGTCGAAACTCTTTGAATTTATCAAATGTTTCCAACTTGTGTTTCATATAAGACGCGGATAACCATAATGCGATGCAACATCCGTACATGTTACGAAGTATTGATATCCACCTCTAGCCTGGCTAGACATGGGCCCACATACGTCACCATGAACGAGGGCTAACAGCTTGGTGGCACGTACACCTTTACCGTTAAAAGGCATTTTAAGTACTTTGCCTTATAAACAAGATTCGTAGACGTCATATGATTTAGGATCAAATCTGTCAATGTATCCATTCTTCAAAAGAATGGATATACGAGCATTGTTAATGCGTCCCAAACGACAATGTCATAAATAAGTCTCATCTGATTTACTCAGTTTGAGCTTTTTGTTTGTCATGTTATATGTTTGAGATTCATTTATATTTGAAATATAAATATTGTTATTTATATCTCAATATCATCTTTATAAACAAAACACCCAGTGTGCTGGAACATAAAGGTATACCTGCAACGGGTTAAACTAGATATAGAGATAATGTTTCTAGTCAAACTAGATATATTATAACAGTTTCCTAATTTAAGTACATGCCCAAAGGGCTGTTCCAAAACTTAGGTACCCACAGCCAAAACAGCGACTCTCGTCCCATTTCTGACTCGCAGGTCGATCTCATCTGAAGCCAGTCTCCTGCTAATCAACGGATCACGCACATCAGTACATATGTATATACCACATCCAGTATCAAAAATCCAATTTTTTTTTAAAACTAGTAGGGGACACGTTTATTACAATAACAAACATACCTGAAGTCGGAGCCTTGCCCACCTTTACTTCCTTCATGTCTGCCTTGTCCATACGACAGTCACGCTTCCAGTGACCCCGTTTACCACAGATTTAGGCAGACATCTTGGGATATGTCCTTTGTCTTCCCAGAAGACTGTGACGATTTTGCCTTTGCCATTTTTTTCACACTCCATAAGCCTTCGGCCAAGCCTTGGCCTTCTGGGATGTCTAAGTAAGATGCGTCTTGCGCTTCTTGCCCTTTTGGAAGCTCTAGCTCTGTCTCCTTGAGCATAGTCATTAACTCTCCAAGAGTTTTATCTTGGTTCTTGATGAACCCGAACCAGCATTCCGGAAGAGACTGTAAGATCAAATCTATGGAAGTCTCGGCCTCGTAGGTAATGCCCAGCTAACCTAGCTGTTTGATGGCAGCAAACATCTACGACACCTAGTGCTCGACAGATGTACCCTCTGACATACGCGAGCGAAAGAGCTTCTTTTGCAATTCGTATTTCCAAGATCTAAGGTTAGATCTATGAAGATCATTTAATTTCAACATCATGGTATAATGATCTAATCCTTAAGTCTGACGACGAAATTAAAGAGTCATTGCGGCAAGCATAATGATTGAGCACTAAATTTATCATCACGATGAGTCTTCCTAAGCTCATGCTCTACTATTTGCTCAACTCCGGGCTCATGGCCCGAGAGATTTCTCTATGACATAGAGTAACATCTCAGCTCCTAGGACTATCCTGAGATTCATCTCCCAATCTGGAAAATTGAAGCCATTAAAGACATTATCGCCCATGATTATGTCCCTAACGCTAATCTTTCATCTATCTTGATTGCAATAGTCCAAGTATCCAATCAATGATTTTGGGTACACTCAAAATGTAATGGTTACTATAGTCCAACTATATGACCAACTACAAGTGGAGTAGTGTCTTGTACAGTCTAACTGTTCACAGAAAGCAATATTAAATATTAGTCCAACTAATATATTTATAACAACGATAAATAAATTAAAAGAGCGCGTATTGGCAAGTATTTAAACGAAATTGCAAATTTAATACTTGCCTCCCACTATTTTTCGGCGAGCCTCTAACCCTGTGTGGAGTACTCGGGAAACCTAGTTTCCTAGTGGGCTAGGATCCCGTTAAATAACACACAACCTTGACTTTGACCAAAAAGCTGTATGAAACTTAACTAGGTAGATCTCTAAGATCAATTGGATCTCATCCAATTCCTAGATCTAATAGGTGGACCTCCAAGTCCGAAACATATATCCAATATATGTAAATATATCCAATATATTTCCTAACCTATTTCCTCTGAATCAACTAAGCCTTGGCTTTGGCTCAACAAACTTAATGATTCCAGTTAAGCGCGACCCATTGACAGTGGGAAAGGTTCGTAATCGACGTCGATGAACTAGAAGTGACCTTGACTTTGGCCAACAAGTCACAACCGCCCAAGACATCCGATATGGAACAAAGCTTTCGTGGTTCAAACACATCCGCGATGGACAATGGTCTTGACTTTGGCCAACAAACCAATGCCAATCTTGGATCTTGAGAGAGAACCAATCAATGGAAGGAAAACGCTTAATATTTGAATGAGGGTTTTTCACGTAAATTGGCAACCAATTTATTATCTTTGATTAGGTCTCATCATACACCCTTAAACATGCATTCTAAAAGCATAATAAAGCGCGATTAAAATAATAATGATATGCGGATGAATATATAACAAATTTGTTCCTAGAACAAATCTCTCCATTTCCTCTCTCCCGCTAGCACTATTCATACTTCTACCCAATTACATAATACATCAAAGAAACCTCATTTGTATTGAGGGGAATTGGTGAGAAGAGAAATATAAAGAGAATAGAGATAATAGGCTGGACACGCAGGTCCAATTTAATAAATTCTAAATTTATTACAATAATTTCCAAAATTGCGCTCACCCTTCTAATATCCATCTGATATACATTATTCATACAATATATCCAAGTATTCACACATAGCATGTTATTCAAACAATCTAATCCAATTAATTAATCTTTGAATTAATGATCATCCAATGTTCAAACAATGATTTGATTTGCGCGAGTCAGACTCGTTTAAGAATAAATACTCAAAGTACGTATTCTTGAATTATATCGAACTATAATTTTAAATCCAATTTAATTTGTATTCAATACTAATTTGAATTTAATTCCAAACTAAATAATTACACTTATTTTAGTGCCTTTTAGACTTAGATTCTAAATCTAATCTAAATGGGTCTCAAAGGCCCAATTAGTATCCAATACCTTTTAATTAAAGTCCAATGGGCTTTTAATTAATTCTTAAGGCATGGGCTTTGGCCAATATGGATCCAATCCAAGATGCCAAGGCCCAATTAGGAATCACCATTTGCCATAAAATCAATTTTGGCCCATTAGGCCCAATTAAATATTAAAAGGCCCAAAAGTTATATTTGAACTTTATGGAAATGGTTTTGGTCCCAATTTGGATCCAATCCAATTGTCCAAAACCAAGCTTGGCCCAACCAAGCCCATTAAGCCCAAATACAACAAATTAAATTAACACATTATTCCAAATTACATATTAATTTAATTAAAGTGCAATTAACATAATTAATCAACTAATCTAATGTTTCTAAAACACTAATTAATCCAATTAATCATACTCAACATTTCCAATTCATGTCCGACATATATTGAAGCAAAATCAATTCTAAAACATGCTACATACTCACGGCAAAGGCATAGAAATAACATCCAATTTTGATTTCAATCCAATTAAATCAACAATCAATATTTATTTCATGCTTTTAACATATCCAATTGTCAAAATTCAAAATATTACCATGAGCAATTCCTAGGGTAACATTCGGCCAAGGGGATGGATTTGGGGATTTTTGATCCAATCAATTTTTCTCAAATCCAAAGATGCACAAATCCAATTCATCATCATCCAAACTCAACCAAACAACCAATTTGAAAAAACCATGCTCTAAGCAAAAAATCCCAAATTAAAGTTTAGAACCCTAGAAATTGAAATCAAGTTTAAGTGGCTCTGATACCATTGTTAGTGTTCCTAGAACATGCCAAGGATCTTCTAAGTGTGATTCTAGTGTGAATACATCAAGTGAAAGTAGCGGAAATACTCATATTGATCGAATTTAGGATTTCAAAAATTCTTTCTTTGTTGGAAGCTCCAAGCCTTTGATTTGAATTCCAAACTCAATGGTGAGTTTCCCTATCACCTTGTTTGACTCCTTATGTGCTAGCAAGTTGAAAATTTTGAAACAAAATTTTCCATTTGAGAGAGGAAGGTCACGCCCAAAGTGAGGAAGAAAGTAAAGAAGATGAATAGTTCACACTTCCAAAAGTGTGCTGACTTAAGTTGTGTGTGTGTGTTGGAAAAAGATGCCATTTAAAGTGGCCAACTACTTCCATCACAAATTTGACAAGTGATGTGAGTTGTGGGTCCCACCCAACTTTGAATTCCAAATTCAAGTTGGCTTACACAACACACTTTGGGCCTGGTTCGTTTAATCCGACTAAACGAATTTTCCGTCGCTACGTAATTAAATCTAATTTAATTAAATAATAATACACCTACCCTGATTCGAATTCCCATAGACACATAGTCATACTACCAATGGGATTCTGAGGGGTCTATCCAGAGCGAAGCTGTTCCCGGTCCAACGGCTAACAGAACCTCCTATCACACTTGCATAAGTATCAAATACTTAAATATATGAGAACTATACCGTTAAGCTTCCATAACGCGCACAAGTGCAATACTAGCCTATTCCGCATTATTGATGTCCAGTCTCAATAATACTACGACTAGGGATTTTTAATGATCAAATCTTTCGTGGATTAATAATGTCTCATTCTTATTAATCTGGAACTGATCATATGGACTTTTATCATTTATATATCCAAGTAATCCAATTATAAATGATAAAAGAGCAATTTCCTTGGTCACATAGTTAATTTGTACAAAGAACACCATGTCTTTTACAAATAGTGATGCTATGGGTCATAATTGTCCAACAGTATCCAATTAAGTCGGGTTAAAATTAATTTAATTAAGTCCAACTGACCATAAAGACGGTATCCAATTAAGTCAGATTTTAAGATAATTTATATATTATAAAATAAGGGAGATTATTCCAAACTATCATAATAAAAGTTTCATCTTTTAGCTCAGCAGAAAGAATTTACTTACTCATGCTTAAATAAAAACACACACAATTTTATTGCTAAAATAAAAAGTAAATACAAGAAAGCTGAAAATAAACAAACAAGATAATCTCTTCTTAGTATTCTAAGAAATTCCCCAGAATAAAGTATGAAGAAAATCCTCTGATTTCAGCTTTTATTTATAGGCTTCAAAATCGGCCTGTGTCGCGACGCACCAAGTCTTCTGCGTCACGGCATGGGGTACAGTAGAAGGCGGCTATCGAAAAACTAAATTATTATGTCGGCGTCGCGACGCGGGAAGGTTTGGGCGTCACGATGCGTTCTATAGTGATGACGCCAGTGATGATGCGTGTCGGCAAGCTGCATAATTGAGGCGCGTCGCGACGCGTGAACTGTAAATTTCCCATTTTGCCTGTATTCATCCGTTTTGGCCCCGATTTGATTCCATCGAGTCCCGAAATCTTATTTATCTATAAAATAACACAAAATATATCACAATATTCACAAGACTCGAGAAAGTATACAAAATAATAAGTAAAAAGAGCGGTAAATATTGATATATTTTCCGCTCATCAAAGAGGCTACTCTCCAGTATCTCAATCATTTAGTATGTCTGGATTTATCTTAATATGGAATATTCTATAAAGACAGCCGAGCACATTCCTAGATAATTTTCTAAGGTGCTGAAGTACTTTAGAGTTAGCCACACCCTTCATTGAGGAAATGGGGTAATAAGCCGAAATTGTTCGAGAATAAGAATTGAGAAAGAACTCCATCAGCATAATAGCATCACAGACGAGTAGACCATGAGTAAAATATATAACGACCTTAGTCTCAAATAGATACCATAGTACAAGGAATATCGAAATATTAACCGGAATCCATTAAATAATCTAAAGCACATATAATGCTCTAATACTTCAAATAGCACTCTTTTTTGGCTCACCAAACAATACCGACATTCCTTCAAAGAAAGCCTTTTTATTCGAAATAAATAAGTATACCTATATGTATCCTAATTCTTCAAAATACCAACAAACCCCATATGTAAGTTAATTTTCTCTTGATATATCACATTTTTAGTTATCATTAGAACTCAATATCAGATCCTATTAGTTTGGAAACTGCCTTAAGACGATTTAAAGAACTTTAAATGAGACATGTCCGTGATGTCTATATTTTTCTTGGGATAAAGTAAGTATATTAACCAAAAGAAAACTATACAAGAGCAAAGGGGCATACCCCAAGCAATTAGAGAGGACAGGCCCTCATAGGAGAAAACCGAAAGGGTACAAACAAAATAAGATCAAAAGAAGATGTCATTGGGTAGGTTCCAGGAGAGGTGAAGCCATTTATTATCATAAGATGATTTCACCTTCCGTAATAAGCTAGCACGATTTCGAACATCAAAAGCAATATCGCTAAGAAGAACAAAAACATGGCGAAAAGGCCCATCATGGGTGCGGGCATTCCTCTCCCTCCAAATATGGTAAACTGACGCAGCAAACGACAGCCGAACAAGAAAATGACACAAAGAGCCGTCAGTAAACTGATACATCCACTTAACAGTCTGTAACCAATCACGGTAACTCCAATCTAACCCACACATAGCCAGCACGGTCGACCAGAACCTCGAAGAGAAGTAGCACTGGAAGAAAAGACAATGTCTATATTTAGATAAGTGGAAGATAAATTGAGGAGATTAAACGATTGGGGTATAAAACAAAACTAGTCATAGTAACATAGTCTCCTCCCAAAATAAGCTAAATGAGTAACTAAGGAAAGAATTAGCTTTAGATGGAGATAGTTGCCTATCAGAAAGCCTAACCTTGACCCAATGCACCAACATAGACAGATTTAACTGATAAGTCCCCATAAACGTTTAAAGCAAGTAATGACCGTTGATGAATAATGAAAGTTGTGCGGCATATTCATCGGTCAGTAGAATTTTGTGAGCAATTTTATACATAGCGAGTAATCACTAGTGACAATGAAGCTTTAAGATAGACTCGAGCCATAATTATAGAGCTGGGCAGGTTCGTTCCTATGGTTATGTCGACTAGAATATATGAACCAAAATTGATGAGCTTGAACCATAAGAGTAGTATACTACCAAGATTATGTAGTGACCCTTAGACGGTCCATATTTACAAAAGGAAAAGAAGTAGAAGTGCATAATTAACATAATAAAAATAGAGAATTATTCCCATACCCACCACCCCAATCTTTTTCCCTTAAACGTGAGTAAAACAGGGACTAGTTAACTTGAAAAGTTAGTTTAAGAAAATAAAGTATAAATTATCGATTGGAAATTTGAAAGCTCTAACCGAGAGAACACTAACCTTCATTTGATTATAACTTAATTAACACCAACGCCCCAGTATTCTTGATCAATGGAAAAGTCTTAAGGAAGATATTTGAAGCTACTGAACGAGTTGAGAAGTGCATTCATAGGAAGAGAGAGATCAAGACCTGTATATAATTAGCAATAAGTATACCACTTTAGCTATTCCTTTGAACATAATGCTCCTAATTTCACTTAAGGGAGTTGAAGATACAATCATAATAAACCTCTATTAATCCCAATGTACCTCCATGAAATCTCCTGGTGTCATGTGGAAAAGAGAGTCACGAGACTCTTTAATATGTAAAATCAATACGAATACCATCGAGAAGGAATAACCACCGTCAAAGATTAATGGCTAGTCTGATTAAATGCATAAAGGCAACGAATCCTTCCGAAATTATATAAAGGTATGGTATCTACCAATTTGTAACAAGATCAAAGGCACTTTGTGGATGATGCCTCGAGTTAGTTAAGAGTAACGCAAGTTATCAACATTATCCTAGGCATATAGTGATGCCCACAACTTTCGTAAATAAGATGAACAATATAACTCAGCCATTAAGGATATGGTAATCGTCACAAACACCTTTTCCCATTTTACGACAAACCATGACATATGGAGTATCTTCGATGTAACACTCTGGTCGGACCAGTCATACTCGATAAAGTTAATAAATATTCATAACACCTTAGAATTTATAAAAAAAAAATATAAAAATTATTATCCAAAAAAAAGTATAAAAAAATAGGTTTCACACCTTAGGAATCTTGTACGGAGGTCCCAGATAAATTTTCAGTTTCAATACCTCCTTTTAACTTAAAAGAGTCAACAAGCTAGTTTTAGAAATCTGGACGTAACATTTTCATGAATTTCATATCATCTGTAAGCTAAGACTATGACCTACAACTACCGTGTTGAATATATTCCCAAATGCCGATCTAAACTAGGTCAAAAATATAAGTCAAATTCGCATGAATAGTGTTACACGTGGATTGTTCTAAAAAATATAAGTCAATTCGCATGAATAGTATTACACGTGGACTGTTCTAGAAATGTCCCCATTTTTCTGATTTTTATCATTATTTTATTAATAATATCAGCCCATCTCATTTATAAACAGAACTATTCCTTCATCATTTTCATTTTGTGAAAAACATAAATAAGGAAAGCCATTCACGCCATTTTCATCTTCTTCAAGCTTTTTCCTTTTTTTTTCAAGCAAATGAAGGTTTCAAGTCAAAGATTAAGCAAGTAAGCTTCTAACCATTATTCTTTATAATGACCGAAAATCCCAACTACTGTTATATCGTGAGATGAGTAATTACATAAAATAAAATTTTGATTGGACACATATACACTCCTGAAATGACTTTGGGAACAATTGGTAAGCTCCTCGAAATTCAGATGAATAGTACATGGGGGTCATTCTAGTAAAATCTCAAAGTTTCTATAAATCTCTACATTCTTCTCTAAATTTACCAATTTCAAATAACCCATAGTATATAAGGGGAGTACTATTTAACATGTCATAAAAATTGGAAAAGAGAGAGATTGAAGGAAAACGTGAAGTAGAAGGAAAGAAGAAAAGAAGAAGGAGAATAAGAGAAG
>SKCR01006645.1:0-50768 GCA_019454045.1 Zanthoxylum bungeanum | reverse complement strand
TAAAAGCTTATTAGATATATTTTTTTCAAAATGACAAAAATGCTCCTCACCCCTAAATTTCGGCCATGTACATATTTAAAGGGAAAATTTATTTTCTCTTTCATTAAACTTGTCTTGGCAAGGTTTCCACCATTTTTAGATAGCTTCCAAAATTATTTTTGAGAAAAACTTGAGAAAAGGTGAATAAATCAAGAAGAAATCTTAAGGAAATTTGAAGATTTTGAGGTAATCTTTAATATTCTTAAGCTTAGAAAGTTTGTTTCTTGTTCTTGAGTATCTAGAATTGTTCTAGGGTTTAATTTCTTTCTTAGATTTTGGGGCTTTTTGATTTGGAGGATGGATTTGGAGGCTAGATGCATGTGTGAAGTTTGATTGGATGATATTAGTGTAATATTGATTCAATTTTGTCATTTGATGACTTGTTGTCATTCTAGAGTGTGATGACCACTCCTGTAGCTCCTAGAATTGTTCTTGAATTCTTAATAGGTGGTGTCTTTGGTTGGTGTTAGTATTAATATGATTAATATTGAGAAAATTGGAATTATAGCATGAAAAATGATATTTTTTGTTACAAAATCAGATCTGAAAATTCTTTATTTTTGTTGATGAAAATTATGTTGTATAAATATATTTTATGTACTTTGGGCATTGGAACAATTGCCGGAAATTGTTTCGGAGTTGAAATATACGAAAACGACGAAAAACGGCGTTACCGGGTGAGTTTCGGGCTTACCGGGTGTCCGCTGTCCAAACAGTGAATTGGTCACTATTTGGGCAGCCCATGAACTATCCAAGTACTATTGGGGTTGACCTTGGCAGCCCTCATGTGTATTGGTTGGTCGGTTTTGACAAAAACGTGTTTTATGCCATTTTATGGAAAAACATTTTCGTAAAAGTTTCGCGATGTTTCTAACCTATTTATGTCGTTATTTGATATCGAATAAATATGTTTAGGTGAAATACAAATGAATTATTCATATTGGATATTGAATAATTTATTTGGTAATTTTAAAAGTTTTTAAAGTTGTGATTTCGCCCGAACCGCGAGCTTCCACTGCGCCCGCGCTAAAACCCCAATAATTATTTGTCTGATAATTGAGGGAACATAATAACAGTCATGCAAATATAATTTACATCCATTTAGGAGATCTAGAACAACTGTTTATATGGCCTTGACATCCAATTTCTCGTCATTGCCAACTCTAAGCTGGATCTCCCTTTTATTCAGCCTTCTTTTAACCCTCATTTCACGCAGGGAATTGCAAATATGAGTAGGACTGCCAGTGTCTCAAACTCATCCACTATTTGCATCTAAGGCTAATGAGACGTCAATAATTGGAAAAATATAAAGCGTACCTTAAGGTCCTGTTTTTCCTTTTAGCTCTGGACAGTCCTTCTTCCAGTGTCCAAACTTCTTGCATTTTAGACATTGATCACGAGCTACTTTCGGTTTTGCGCCTTTGCGCTTCTTGGAGTTTTTCTTTGATATCTTCTTCTCCCCCATCTTTATTTTCTTTGATTTCCCATAAGTCTTTGAAGAGCCAGCTCCACCATGGAGATATAGTGTGGGGTTGCCTTTCTTTAAATCTTGCTCGGCCGTGCATAGCATGTCATGAAGTTCTTCGTATGTGGCTTGCATCGAATGCATATGGAAATTTAATACAAAGCAAGCATAAGAACCAGGCAAAGAAGACATAATCAAATTACGACACAGTTGTTCATCAAACACAATGCCATGTCGTTCCAGATATAGAATTTGGTCGATCATGTTAAAAACATGAGTGTTGATATGTAGGATTTCACCTTCAGGTTATCATCCTTCCATCTATCAAAAGGTTCTCGCTCTTCTAGAGTGGAGTCAGGATCGATATCAACAGGCAGTGGATTGATCGTGACATAAATTAATTTTTCATACTCCAAGACAAGACGCGTGTTTATTTCCCATTTGAAATAGTTCTCGGCTTCTTTAGCTTATTGGAATCCAAAAGTTTCAACAATGGATTAGCGGCAGCCATCTACAAGACAATATTTTTGAGTAGTAGCAGAATAATTTTCATTTCAAAATAATAACACTAATTGATTATGGAATTTTAAATATATTAGTGATCTCCCACTACTTTACATAATTCCATAATCTCCCTTAATGGAAAAATAAAAATTTGACTATCAAAATTCATAGCGGGAAGTGGATCCCATGACATTTACTACAGCCTCACACTAATGACGATATTGGCCTTTATAAACTCATTAAGTATACCTCCAAGGTCAATCACTTCATGTGACTTTTAGTTTGGTCCTGAACCATTTCTTATCCTCACACTAATGATGATATTGGATTAAGACGTGTTCTAGGTGTATACTTGTCAATGTGCACTAAAGAGCTTCGTATGTACACCCTCACACTAATGATGATATTGGGTGACTGCGTTAACTCATCACGCTACATCTAATATTTTACAGAAGCGACCTAAGTTCCGAGCACTTATACCCTCACACTAATGACGATATTGGATATAAGTAGTAAGAACTCATTCATCTCCGTATTGACAAGATGGACCATCCAATAATGCTCCAACATTACTAATACTATTACTTGAATAAAGTAATCACCTAATCACGGGAGATTTATGACAATCAAGTCATTAACTTAATTAGGTCAAAGTTTTAATTTAAAACATGTTTTACATATCCAATATGTCTTATGCATAATTAAATTAAAATTATTATGGCAAAGATTCAAAAACATGTATTATGTGGTTAATCCTTGTTCTGATACCATTCTGTTGGGGCAGTTGTGGAACCCATAGGGTCGGATCGGTGCCCCGCACAGCGAAGGTGGGTCTAACCCGTAGATATCTAGCATGGGTGTATTTTTAAAATTAATAAAATATAATATTTTATTTTTCAAGTGTTTTAAGGAAAAACTAGAAATAAATCTGGATCCGGAAAAATTTATTCGAAATAAAAACCGGATATAAATGCAACTTTATGGCCTAGGCATGCTGTCTGCGCAGCATGCATGGCGCTGCAGCGCCTTGCTCTCGACCAATTTGGCCGAGAGCAGCACAACAACTTTTTTTTTAATTTTATTTTCTAAAAATAAAAACACATAAACACTAATTAAATATTACCCAAAAATAATTTTAATTTCAAAACCAACCACAACACTTATTATAAAATAAACATATATATATATATATATATATATATGTGTTTCTTTGAATCAAATTACAATCCAAAATAGAATCCATTCAGAAATGTCTCATGAACAATTATAGGTCACCCAAAGGTGGTCAGGTGATTCTAGAATGGTAGCCATAACTCTAAACTTTAATATAGAGTTCCAAACTCTTATTAATTGTTCCATGTCCAACATGAACATCTTTGACCTAAATTATAAGCATGTTGTGTTTATACTTCCAAAGTATCATTACACAATTGATTAGCCTTATTTCAACATTAAGCTATATGATCATGCATCTAATACACAAATGAACATATCTTTGGAGAAGATCAAACATTACCTAGTAAGCTTGATGCAAGATCCAATCTACTTCTCATTTGTTGAAATTATTGGAGAACCTCCAAGGTGTGCAAGCTTGACTTCAAGATCCAATCTTGTTTCCAATGCTACCAAGCTTCACTTCAAGATCCAATCTTGATTTCTCCTAGATGAAATATTGTAGAGACCTCACAAGCTTCTCTAAACACTTCTCTAACTTAGGCTAATCTCTCAAGAATTACTTGTGTATAGTTTACTCAAGCTTTTGCTTACGTTTATACTTGTTCTTTTTTTGTAATTAAAATCTTCTTTAAGCTTGCTATTTATAGCAAAACTTAGGCAATTTTTAATTAATAAAATTTTTAATCAACTTTTAAGTGGCCTTAATCTAATTTGTCCAAATATGTATAATTAGGTGTGACTAATCTACATTGTCTCTCACTTTGATTTAATCCAATTAAATCAAGTCAATGATTATGAAATGGATTAGTTAAATGTTTTCCACTTTGATTTAATTTTATTAAATCAAGCCAAAACCACCTATTATTATATACTTACAATTACAATAATATCCTCAAATGGTAGAGATAATTATGATTTTACAATTAAGCCCTTGTGTAATTATTGAATTAATCCAATTAATCCAATTTGGTCAAAGTAAATAATCAATGTTATCCAATAGCACTTGATTACCATAGTTGATAATTATAATATTGAATATTATCTTTTATCAAAATTTATCGGCTACCCAAGTGCTCAACGAGTACACTTCATATTGGGACTCTATAAGTTTAGACACGTTCGTCATATAAGCCTAGCTAATATGTACGAAATTCGGCCACCTTCGAATTCGCGAAGAATATGAATGACCTTTCTGAACTATACAAGTCGAAGTCATCACATATGTTTAAACATTCCTCCGTCATAGGCTATCCGAGTTGTGTTTAGGAAACATAGAATATACCGTCAAGTTTCTAATACGCACATCTCATGTCGACATGTCCACGATTCTTCATAACTGATGCGATCCACCCTAGGTGATCGACTTTGGTCAAAGATTTAAGACTCATGACGTTACTAACATGGATACCTAAACCCCTTATGGTACACATACGGGCCGACAGATCCTATCTTGCTTCGCACTTGATTACTGAGTGCATCGATCCACTCCCAACGAACATCTAGAGGCCAAACCATGAAAGGTTTCTGACATACATGGCATCAATGTGTGGAGGATCTCACACAAAATCAATGTTATCATATAGTCAAAGGATTACATATGCTACTCGACTCGAGGAGATTCCTATAGACGGCGGTGGGTACATCCAACTATTAAGAATCACATGTGAGTCATTCAGTATTCGCTTCAATGAATACCTACATGTCTATACGAGTTTCCAAAATTAATGGTATATCGGGTTAAACCATTGGAACTCCAATTCTAATATACGACATGTGCTAGTTTTCTAGGTTATAGGAATTCGACCGTATTCCAAAACCAACGACTAAGAATATTTACTTTAAGAATAGTTTACACCCAGTGTCAAAACTATTCTAAGGTCGATGTCATTCTTAGCATATCTATACATCAATCTAATACGCATAATGACAATACCATTAATGAGGTATGAAATGAAAAATATAGTTATTTTATTAATAAATAATAAAATATACAAATCAGATTGGCACTCCAAGCACCAACTCCATCAAGCCGGGGGCTTTATCTGCTTCGCTTAAGCCCGGAATTATTGGTTTGACGGTGGGATTTCCAACGATTTCAAAAAAAAAGTTGATGATGTTATAAGGGTATTTGTGTCAAACTACATTATTTAATTTAAATTTTGAAGGAAAATTATCTCTGAACCACCTACAGATTAGTAAATTATCTCTATATTACCCCTAATTAGGTGAAAATACATGTAACCATTATCATAAAAAAAATACAAATATATATATATCAAGCCCTCGTTCACACGAGATTTTTCACCTTTACTTGTATAAGGATGTCAATACATGTACATGACTCATCCAATCAACGGCCATATAAATTGTACCTAACTTATCCAACTAAATGGTATAGAAAATTATACTCATACCAAATTCTAACGTATTGGGCCTCCGCGAGCCCCATTATGTGGGAATTTTTTTTCCATCCTTATGTATTATTATCCTTAGCATACTTGAGTTGACTTGGCATTAGAGATGGAAAAAACTAGGGTCGGGTATTAAAAAAATTAGTACATTTTAATACTTAAAAATAAAAATTTAAAGTTTTTAATGGAAATTTGAATTAGGTGTTAAATTTTTAGTTATAATGTAAGAATTTAGAATTTGGAAAAAAAAATCTTTATTAATTTAAAATGGAATAATTTATTAAATTGGAGTTGGTACATAGATACTTTACTAAAGATGGTGTATAAATAATTTTCTTTCACAATATCAAGTGAAAGTGGGGGTAATATTATCTTTTTCCACTAAATATTAAATATTCTCTTACCGTTAATGATAAAGTGGATATTTGATACTAAACATAAATTCGAGGTGTTCCAGTGACATTATTAGAAAACCAGTGTGAATTAAAATTCTCACCGCCTCCACTTGTGTTTTTAATAAAACAAAATGAATTTGAAAATTTCATCGAAGTCTAAATATTGTTAAAACTTTACATACTTTAACAAGTTTTTGAGCTTAGTCATTTGGGCCACCCTCAATCGATGGACCCGACATATCTAAGAATTATCAATATGTAATCTTTGTATCCTTTTACTTTTCTTTATTTTATTACTGGAAATTTAGTGTTTAAAAATAAAAATAAAAAATAAGGGAACTTTTCATTTTTTGTTTTATTTGCAGCCAACCTTAAATTAAACATATCATTTGGACTTACACCTCTACATCTTACTTCCTTCAACTACAAGGATTAAATAAATTTGGAGATCAACTTAAAATCATGTTTGTTATAAATCCATCAAATTTAAGAATTCGACTCGCTCCCAAAAATAATGTTTTAGTTCTTAGTATACATAATTATCACAAAATATGTGTACTATGGAACACTTAATTATAAAAATATAAATAAATAAACTCTTAAAAGATTCATGTAGCTGTGGATGACATATTGTTAATTTTGTGCTATACAAATCCAATTGCATTCAAGCTATCAAAAAACAAATTGCTGCAGTAACTGTCCCTCTCATCTTCAGGGCACCCATTGACATAGTTTGTAGATGATGAATTCAATGGAGTCGAGCTTGATGAAGGAGTTGTTAGAAGCGAACCAAAACCCATGTTCGCGATGCAGCTGCCACTATTCATACTGTTATTAAAATATGCTTGGTTTTGGTATACTGACTGTTCAATCCTTGATTCATTTTCAGTTTCTTGGCAGCCATAGTTTGGCTCTAGAATAGATTTTGACACGCCAAAAGGCTCTGCATTTTGCCAGCTAAAGTTATTGGGATTTGAAGCAAATTGCTCCAAATTGGGTTGCTGAATCTGTGTTTCGTTTAGATATTGGGGATTTGGATCATCAACTGTGTACTGGAGGAGGTTTTGTTGAAAGGATTGGTCTTGTTGATGAAGATTTTGAGGAGTTGTAGTGCTTTGGCAAGATAAGAGAGTGCTGGCTAGGTTCAGAAGATCGGGATTCATTAGTCCGAGACCAAATAGATTGGAAGTGTTAAATTGCTGTGTGGAGTTGCAAAGAGATGAGGAGCTAAGAATGGATGAGAGTTCAAGAAGATCAAGGCGAGGGCTATGAGTCACAGGATCTATTCCCATTCTTAGTAGTTTCTTCTTGATGTGTGTGTTCCAGTAGTTCTTGATTTCGTTATCGGTTCTTCCTGGCAAGCGAGAAGCAATAGAAGACCACCTAAAGTTCAATCAACAACATGAGAAAAATATTAGACAACAAATAAATAAACTTTGAATTGCATAAGCCTTGATGTTACAATGCTATAGTACAAAGATTACTCCAAAAAAGTGTTTCTTGAATCTATTTTTAGAAAGAAAAAAAAAATAGTTTTAAGATTCAAGTGTACTTACTTGTTTCCCAGAACTCGGTGTAATTGAATTATGGTATCTTCTTCTTCAAGAGAGAATTTTCCTCTCTTAATGTCAGGTCTCAAGTAGTTAGTCCAGCGGAGACGGCAACTCTTTCCACACCTCTTTAGCCCTGTGTATTCAAAGTAATTAAGTAAAATAGACATTAATTAATAAATGATTAAAATTTGTGGGTGTCAATTTAGTTCCATTGGTAAAATATCTTATAAAAATAAGGAGTCTGGGGTTCGAAAATGGGGGAGAGAATTATGTGGCTAAGGTATAGAATTTTGCATACCAGCATTCTTGGGAAGGGTTCTCCATCTTCCATGCCCATATTTCTGAATATAATCAATAAGCTTCTGATCTTCCTCAGCTGTCCATGGACCTTTTTTCAGTCCATTTTTGTCAGAGTAATCTGATGACCTTCCCATTTCAATTTCTAGAAATTAATCAAGAAAGTGTTATTTGTGTAAGAAAATTGAAACAAAATTGAAACTTTGAAGCAGAGAGTGAAAATGTTGGTGATTTTCAATGTAATTTATAGAAAAAAGCAATCAATAAAGCTAAGAAAAATGAACAAGTCAATGCGATTCGGTACCGCCCATTGTTCCTCTCTACACATACGTGTCTTCTTTTGAACGGAAACGCGCTTCACATACACACAAAACGACAACTCTATTTCAATCCTATGGGATGTAAAAAAAAGTAAAGCTTGATCACGTAAGCATGCAACATGCAAAGTTTAATTACGTCAAGTGAAAACAGTAATTAAAAAAAAAAGGATTCAAACTCCTTCAAGTTACTTAATTGGCTAGAGAGTTCAGATACGATGACGTGGAAGAGACTGATTGGTGATTAGTTCTTGCAAAGAACACGAGTCATACAAGTGTTGATTGGGATTTATCCTTTGTTTCTGGTGCGTGTCTCAAATCTTACAACAGGGTGACAGATACAGAACGTTTTCCTGTTTGTAGAAAATTCTTACTTTTCAAACACGTCTTAGCTGTCACCAACTGATATTTGCCACGTAAGCTCAAGATTTGGTCGGAAGGGACCCACCTAATTTCATGGCTAAGTCCCTGGCTGCTCGATGATGAGTTAAGCCAGCTCCATGCAGTTAGATGGTCGGCTAAGCCAATTTAAGCTTTATATTATTAATTTGTAATATTGATAAAAATTAAGCAAATATTCGACTTTGACACTGAATTTCCTAATTAATCAACTTTGAAATTATACATTGAATAATGATATTTGTACAAAATATAGAAAAATTTTCTAAATAAATGATGTATATTTATAGGGAATGAAAGGGTTCCGTAGAAATGATATAATCCTTAATGAGAAATGAAATAATCTTTTGGGTTGAAATGGTTCCTTGGAAATCGTATGTTCCTTATTGAGAAAAGACATAATTTTTAGGGTTGAAAATTTTCCTTGAAGGGTTATAACCCTTAAAGGAATTTATTCATTGACACAATTATATATTTTCAAAGACAACTCTCTATGTCTATATAAATAAATCCATTGGGTTCTTCTTTGGTATTCATTCTAACATTCAATTATCATTTTCACAAGTCATAGGCATATTAGAGTTTAAAGTCTTCATATATAAAAGAGAGTTTCCACCATTTATTCCTAGATCAAGTTCTGGAAAAAAATAGTGTCTTTTTATAAGAAGTAACCAAGTATCCTGAGAGAATGTTAGTCATAAGATATATGTAGTGCACCAAGACGGGGCTAATAAGTTCTTAAGGACATAAATTTCTCGACTTGGTTTAAGTTTATTTTTTCATCTTCTACAATATTTTCTAGGTTTTTTCCGAAGTTTTTACGTTTATGTTTAATTTATGTTTTGCATGTTTGATAGTTGATAATTTGATTGAATAATGCATGTTAAAAAATGATAAATAACACATCCCGCCCAACACAAAATGGTTATAAAATAGCAACTAAAACTATGTAGTTTCATTATTTTTTCCAATTTTTTTTCTTAATAACCAAAAATAAGTAGTTTTATAAGTTATTTTGTCAGTATTTTGTACCAATATCATTTTCGATACATCTTTTCCTTGATTAATGTTATTTTTATAGAATGATCGACAACTTTCAATACCTAAAATGTACTTTTTGAGACCCTAAATTCACTCATATGTTTAGTCACATGAGGCAAAATTTACTAGAGTAATGATATAAAGATTAAATGAGGACAAAATTATCATCAAAACGACGTTATTTTAGTCTATTTTTTTATTTACTATTAAAATAATAACATTTTTATGATAATTTTGTCTATGTTTTATCATGATTTTATCTCCATATCATTTTCCAATTTACTAATATATAGTGGTGGAAGCGTGAGTGGGCTACCAATGCATAGGGATGACAGTTAAGCCTGAAAATCTGCTAGTACTAACTCGATGTATGTAGGATTTGATATGCCTTTCAATGGGAAATGGTTGGGTTTGAGATTATAAATCAAAATCTGTCGCGGGAAGTGAGCGAATTTGGTGGATGGATAAACCCATCGGGCACCCGCATCGAGTATCCGCCAACTCGTTTCTTATTTTTTTTTATGAAATTAAAAATTATTACAAAATATTAATTTTTAATCATTATTATCAGAATCATGTTGGATGAATGCTACCGGTGAATAAGATAAAAATCTTATCTTGGTGATGAACGTCTAATGGCTGTTGGTTTTGGATTATGCAATTTGTAGATTTTTTTCAGGTAACACTTGTGATGGATTTATACATTGAATGTATTGTTTTAATATGGAACTTTAATTAGGGTTGGTAAATGTACAGACTTGGAAAAGTTCATCCCTAAATTTGTGTGTTATTTGTTAATATTGAAAAAATCTAGTTTATTAAACTTTGAATTGATCCTCTTAGTATATTTTTCATATCCGAACTTAAATAAAAAATACTTAAAATATTATTGAGCTTTTCAAAGTCGGGTATTCGCAACCCTAATTTTAATTTCTCACATGTAATTTTTTTAGCCTAATGTTAAGAATTTATCATTTTTAATGTATTTAAGTTAGATAGAATGTATTTTTTATTCATATTAAGTGTTTGAAATTTAGGAACCCACTAAAAATTCAATAGGTCCCAATGTTGGTTTGGTATTTCATTTTTTGAGTGCGGTGGATTTTGGTAAGGATAAATAAAACCCACAATAGATAATAGATAGATTTGGTTTTTTATTTTGTGGGTACGGGTGAATTTAGTATATGCAAATTTATACCAAAAATTAATTTCTATTAATATTAGTGTTGATTGTGATTTTCAGCCCCGATGAACTCTGAAGCATGAGGATGGGTATAATGGGGTTTGTACTTAAACACATGGAGGTCCAAGGTTCATGTGGAGATGAGAAGTCAGACAAATGGGCCCAAGCCCGAGGCACATAAGGACCTGAGGGAAGAACCAGTTGGATATATGGGGATACCGACCCGACCTAATGAAAAGATATCAGATTCGGCAGTACTTGAGCATCTGCGGAGGTCGACTTGAGGTGGTCCACTATCGACCAGACCTGGTAAAGAAGCAAGGAAGAGTTGCTCCAATCGGCACGCCAACTCGAGGACCGAGATTGGGGTTACGGTGTCTTGTGCTTAGGTATAATAACGTAAGTCCTACATGAAAATTTGAGCCTCTAGAAGGCTGATATAACGGAAGTAGGTCACAGACTTTCCCTCTGAGGCTGTCACATGGGCAGAACGTGTAACAGAGGAAAAAATGTGAGAATAATGGCTTTCTGCTGGCAGAAGGTGGTTGAGTCAGAAGACCAGAACTACTGTTTGCAGAGTGGTTTGGGAAAATAGGCGTGGGCGATGATGACAAGGTGACGTGGGCTGACATCATGGGTTGGTGGAATAATAGATTTAGAAGTCTATATAAAGGAATCGAAGACTCAATTTCAAGTGTTGGCTTTTTGGTTAGCAATTTTGATATTTCATCACAAGTAAAGAGAGCTCGAAAACTTAGTGAGAGAGAGGAAGTTGGTCGGTTCAGACCCGAGCAAGTAATAAAAAATTTTCATTTTAGTGTCGTGGACGTTAGGTTGGAGCCACTCTCCGCCAAACCACGTTAACCTCTTGATTTCTCTGTGATTTTCTGTTTGCTTGCTAAGTTTACTTTGGTTTCTAACTAACCAAACAAATTCACTGATTGTTGGAGGTTTGTTCGATGGGTTGAATTCATATAACACTCTTGAAACGAAAAAACGGTTGTCCACAATTAGAAAATTAGCTCACTTGAAATTTAAAACTTTCCCAATTTAATGGTTTAACACCACAAAAAATTGTTTAAAAAGACAAACACCACATAAATTTTAACAGCACTCATTATTAAGTTAATTTCCGAAAATATCCTGTATACACATGTTGATCATGATATTTTTTTTCCTTTTCTTTTATATTAATTATGTCGTAAGATACTAAAGTGATTCATCTATTAATAATGCAAAGTCTAGTTTTGTAATTTTTATTAATATTACAAAAAAAAAAAAAAAAAAGGCCTCCCCTAAAATTTAATCTTGGCTCGCCACTGTTAATATAAATAAATATATATATAAAGTTGGGATTTTTCGAGTCTTTTACTCTTTAGAAGTGACATTGAAACTAAATCCAAATGCAATTTCCTAAAAAAAAATTAAACATGAATGCAAATGAGACAAGGGAAATCATTAACATCTGTAATATATAGACTCAACCACGGTTTCGGATCGGAATGAAACAGATCTGGTAGGAACCGACAGGTTCCGATTCCAATCGGTTTCAATTCCGGAACTGGAACCGGATTTGTTTGGTTCGGTTAAGGTTCTATCCTAGCCAAACCAAATAGAAACGAAACCATCGGAACCGTCCGGTTCTACGCTTCGAACCGGAACCGTACGGTTCCGGTTGGAACCATTGGCTCTTAGGCAGCATAAAGCATTAATTATTTTTTTTTAATAAAATTTAATTATTAAATTACCTTTAATAATATTAATAAAACGGCTAGTTTTATGGGCAATTTAGGTATCGCAAAAATAATTTAAAAATGTATAAATATGGGTCATATACTTCATTTTTTCAACACACCAATTCTCAATTCTCTCAAATTCTTTAATTCTCTCATCTTCAATTTCTCCTATTAATTTAATTTTATAATTCTTCAATATTAACAATTGGCAAGATCATCTGAGAATATCATGTTCAATGTGTCAACCCAAGAGAACGACCAAAATATCGGTACATGGAGAAGAGAAGTTAAATCTCGATCTTCCGGTATTTTCAAAATTCATTTTCATTTAGTCGAGATTGAAATAAAGATCTAAGAAAAATATGCAACTATTGTGGTGTATCTTACAAATTTATTGGCAGCTATGACAATATGAACAAGCACTTGGATAGACATCATGCTGCTGAAATTGGACTTGATACAACAAAAACTCAAATGGGCAATTACGCTTCATCTAGTAGAGGTACGAGTTTTTAGATTTATTTAAATATTCTGATGCTAAAAATAGAGGAGAAGTTGCTAAATATACTTGTATAACACATATTTCTTTAAGTTTTGGTGAAAAAATTACTTTTACTAATTATGTTCGAAATACATTAAATCCCGCTGCTTGTAAAATGTATAGAAATACAACAAAACGATAAATTATACAAAAATTATAAAATTAATTTAAATGAAATATTTAATGATATTAAAGGTCATTTTTTTATTTGTTCTAATATTTGGAGTGATCATTGGCAAACACACTCATACACGGGGTGTGACTTGTCATTGGATTATTGCATCATGGAACATGCAAAACGACTTATTGCATTTAGAGTTTTTGATGAGTATCATACTGCACACAAAAATTTATAAAACGATTAAAGTAATTTTTGATAATTTGGTTTATTAGGGAAAATTTTAACAATTGGTTTGACAATGCATCTGCAAATACTGCATCAATTAGAGATTTAAAATAAATATCCCAACCAAATTTGGGGGGTCAATTTTTTCATGTTCGTTGCACATGTCATGTCCTTAATTTATATGTTTAAAATGGTCTGACTTTTTTAAAACATCACATTAATCCTATTAAGATTGCACTTAATTATATTTGGTCATATTCTAATGTCAGGAGAGAATGTGCCAAGTTTTATAAGTAAAATAATGTTAAATCGATAAAATTTTCACGAGATGTTCCAACTCGTTGGAATTCAACTTATTTTCTTTTAACTCAAGTTTTTCAATACAAAGATGTATTATGTAATTTGTTTCCTAATATGTTCAACATATAACACTTTTTCTAGTCAATAGGATATTTGTGAAAAAATTAGAACTTTTAAAAAATTTTAATGGTGCAACAAATATTTTTAGTATAATTTATTATCCTATAACAAATTTATTTGAATATTATTGGTACTCTGTATGAGCATGCTGAAAGTTCAAATATTAATGATATTATTTTAATTGAAACTATTACTGTTATGAAGAGAAAATGATTGATTTATTTTAAAAATATTTCATTATTTTATCTTATTGCCATAATTTTTTTTTATCATAGATTTAAATTAGAAGGTTTGAACAGTGGCTTACAAACGTACTATGCATTTTTAGGAATAGATGATGAAATTAATATTAGAAAAATTATAGATGAAATAAAAATTGATTTAATAGATTTATTTAATAATTATGTCGGTAGATATAAATTACATTCATCAAGATAATCTAGTAGCGAATCCATAATACATTCAAGACTTAGCGTAGGTGATCGTTGGTTACTACAATGAAATAAAAATAGAAGAAAATCACGACTAACAATCCGCAATTAGATAATTATTTATCTATCAATTTCGAGTTTCCTCCTGAAAGTTTAGTAAATAAAAATTTTCAAGTACTTAACTGGTGGAACCGACATCAAAATGTCTATCATGTTTTATCAATTATTGCTAAAGATGTGCTGACAGCACCTGTTTCCACCACTGTGGTTGAACAAGCTTTCAGTTTATGAGGTAATATTTTGGAAGCGAAACGGTCTTCATTACATCAAAGCACTTTAGAAGAAACATCATGTGTGGATGATTGGACCTGAACTAATCTGAGGCAACAAAAAGATGCCACTGATGACTTTGAAGGTTTGTTCGACAATACATCTGCAAGTGCAATAGGAACGGAAGCTGAATGATCAATAACAGTCACAAATAATGATGATGAGTAAATAATTATAAAAAAATATAATGGAATTATGTAACCTTTGATTTCTCTCACCCCAATAGAATACGTAGGCAACTTAAATTTTTAAAAATTTAAGTTCAAGCTCTTTATTTTATTTTCAATTTAAATTTTTAATTGAATGTAATATAAATTCAAATTAATAAGTTTGAAATTCCATTTTTTATTTTTTAAAAAATTAAAATTAAAATTTTAAGTTAATTTAACAAACCCGAAACCGAACCAGAACTGTCCAGTTCCGATTCCCGATTCCACATTCTTATGGAACAGGAACAGATTATCCGGTTCGACTACGGTTCCACACTTGTGGAACCGGGAATCGGACGGTTCGAATCCGGTTTGGAACCGAATCGAACCGGTGGTCAAGTCTATTAATATAAATATACTCTTAGCTAGTATTGGAAGTTATGTTAATATTATGCAGGCTGTATTATTTGGAATTAATTTTGTTTGTATAAAAAAAAAAAAAACTGATATATCTAACATTTAGTCATTTAAACACGTGGCCAATTATGAATATATTTTTCACTTACAAAATCAAATCAATGGCCGCCAGACCTAGACATAGGAGAGATAGATAGATTGCGAAGAAAAACTGTCTCATCCATGTTATAATATTAAATTGCTACTGTTTGCAATGTTTGAGTCCAAGCTCCCAATCAAATCACAATTTAATTCTTGATAAGGAAATAAAGTACTTGGATTTACCAAAGGTAGGAAGCTTTCATTTTCTCTTTTAATTTATTGGAAATTTTCATATTTGTGATATTTTAGTGATATTATTATTTCAAGTAATTTATATTTTGGAGAGAGTTTAGAATTCACAATTGCATATGAGTTGGAGATATTAGCATTTTTAGAGGAATATTTTTCTTGTGATGTTTTAGTGATATTTTTATTTCAAGTAATTTATATTTTGGAGAGATTGGAATTTATAATTATTTGAAGTTGAAATGTTAGTGAAATATCACAAAAAAATATCGTCCTATAATTATTGTTAAGTTATATGAGCATCTCTTTGTGGGATGGAAAAAATAAAATGGATAGACATTAAATCATATAGAAAAGGAGTAGTCAAACAAAATAATGTGAACAAATTAATTATAACATGCTTTCTTCATTTAGGACGAACAAGAGACAAAAAAAAAAAAGGAAAATTAAGCAATAATAAATAATAAATTTTGGAGTAAAACAGAGATATATAAAATTGAAAGTTAGAAATTAGAAAAAAAAAATATAAAAAATTAAATAATATCGTGATCATATCTCTTTTGATCTTAAAACCCTCCGCCCCTGCTTATAATTCTTGAGAATATGCCAAAAAAAAAAAAAATCACTAACAATTCTATAAATTACCGTATTTTTTTTAGCTAGTCTTCTTAGATTCGTACAAGAAAATTTAGTATAATTCAAATCTTGACCAAGATGATATTTGGTTTACATATATATATTATCAATTCTTTAAAATTAAAATATTTATAAAATTTGAAAATAAAACAAAACACTGACAGCTATGAAAAAATAAAAATTTTACTATACAACGATAGTATAACATCATCCAAATAACAACTCAATAAAATCTTATCACACGTGTTAAATAATAAAAACAATAAAATAAGTGATAATTTGATTTATCACGCCTCTTATATGTTATATAATTAATAATTGATGATATCATATTACCAAATAATTACTCTTAAAAGAAATATAATAATTTGTTGGACTTGATACATTCAATTTGACTGGCAATACATGATTGGAATTCCTGTAAAATCAAATCATTTTGAAAAGAAAGATGATTAGATTTAGATTGTGATGATCATATGATATGATATGAGGTCTCAGTCTCATTCACTATTTATATACATATCTCTGTCCTACACATTATGGTATTTCATTTGCAGAAGCAACCAATCCAATGGAAAGACGATTTCTTTTATTATTATTATTGCTGAAAATAATTATGTGACAAATTAATATATATATATTGATAGTAACATGTACAGAATAGGCAATAGGCAATAGGCAATAGGCATAGCTATGAAGCCACTCTAAATTTGGAAGCATTATGTGATGTGAGTCGAGTTCAGTGAATGCAAGCATACCTAAGACTAAGACTAAGACTATATTTTTCGTCTTGTTAAATTTAATGTCAATTTCTGACCACTGTTTGCTGGTCAAAGAAGTATAATATTTGTTCTTTTTCTTTACTGCTTTATCTGTTGATTCTTCTGAGTTCATCATTTAATGTGCTAAATAATATGTGGATAGGGATCAATGTCTTTTTTAATTTGATTTTCATTCAATTAGGCCAGATCTTTTTAAGGCCAAAACCAATCATGATTAATGAATAAATTACCCAATTAATCCATGTATTTTTTAAAAATTACTTAAAAAGTCTATGTTTTTTCGTTAGAAATCCTACCGTCAAACCACCTCTTCCGGGTTTAAGCAGAGCAGATAAAAACACAGGTTGTCACAGACTCTTATAAGAAACACATTCTCTGAATTCAAACTCAAGACTCGAAGTAGACCTGGCCGGCGGTTCTGTTCAGGTTCAGAACCGAACCGAACCAGCCGAATCCCGATTCCACACTTAAGTGGAACCGGAACCGTAAACCAAACCGGAACCGAACCGGTCGGTTCCGGTTCCGCTTCGAACATTTTTTTTTAATATATAAACAAATCGAAAATAATTTAAAATAATTTAGATTAATTTAATAAGTAAATAAAAATGATCCCTACGGTTCCAACCGGTTCGATTAGGGGTCGAACCCTAACCGAACCGACCCCTAACCGAACCAGAACCGAAACCGTCCGGTTCCAACCGGTTCGGAACCGGAATCGTGGCCGGGTCTAACTCGAAGGTCCGACCATTAACCTCATATCACCAAGTCACATCCCTTAAAGGCTGTTAAAAATACTTTATTGTATATGTGTTTTCGTTTGAATTTACCTCATCATCATTCTTTATTTTTTAACTACTGCATGTCTAAACTAAATTGTTAGAATTTAAAGTTATATTAGACAATAATATGATTTTTCCCTTGAAAAGTTAAACACAAAATAGTTAATTAACTCGAGCTCTAAGGACTAAAAAGGAATTTAATCTAGAAAAGCAACGTAGAAGTCCCCTTTAAAAATTAATCCATGTATTTTTAAAAATTACTTCAAAAGTCTATGTTTTTTTTAATCTCATCGCCAAACCACCCCTTTCGGGTTTAAACGAAATAGATAAAACCCCCAATTATCTTAAAATTTTACAAGAAACGTACTCTTTGGATTTGAACCTAATACTTGAAAATCAAATCTTTAATCTTACACCACCAAGCCACGTTCATTGACTACTCTTAAAAAGTATATGTTGTGTATGTGTTTACGTTTAAATTTACCTCATCATCATTCTTTATTTTTTAACTACTGTATGTCTAAATTGTTAGAATTTTAAGTTATATTAGACAATAATATGATTGTCCCTTGAAAAGTTAAACACAAAATAATTAATTAACTCGAACTCTAAGGATTAAAAAGGAATTTAATCTAGAAAAGCAACATATAAGTCATCTAATCGGGACCAAGCCCCCTTTTTGATTAGTGGGAACTCTGCCCCTATTGAGATTTTAAAAAATTATTATTATGAATACACCTTTTTAAAAGTCTCCACTAAATGATCGACTCTATCTAATTAATAAATTAATAAATGGCTCGTAACTATTTAAAAGAAAGAATTAATATATGACCCATAAAACAACAAAATATCTTTCACCTTTTCTTTTTATCGATTCAACATAAATTTCTAAACAAAAATTATACTAAATAACACTTTGCACAATTATATATATTTGTGAAAAACATTATTATTATTATTATTATTATTACTTATCCTTTGTCATTTTTCATAAACACATGGTTATACAAAATTTTGTACACATATCATTATTGTTTTCCGAAACAAACTTTTAGTTTTAATCTGCAACAATTAAAGTTCATGAATGATAATTTGATTATAAACATAGAAAAATACTGAGTTGATTTATTTTAATATATTAAATCTGTTAAATTTTAATACATACTGTTTTTGAAAAGAAGCCTCATGTCACTTAGAGTTAAGGATCCGTTTCAGCCTCTAATCATTAAAATTCGCCCATTTAATTAAAAAGAAAAACTATTTTCCACTCGAAGACTGAAAGAAGATTTGCTTCATTAATTCAATATATCTTGTAAACACAGATTCAATATATGAACCGATACAATGTTTAGGTCCCCACCCATTTTCTCTTGACTATATAATATAATATCAATTAATGTTGCAAATTAATAAATATTATATCACTGTTTGGGACTTTAGCCTCGTCAAGGAAAGTTTGGGAAAAGTTTGAAACACAACGTATGTTTTGTGATTGAACGACTTAATTAGCACCACACACCTCATGTGATAAATCAATCATATATACATACGCATGCATGGAACATGCTCCATTTTCAAATAATAATAAATAAATAAATAAATAAATCCTCTTAATTTACTCCTTAAATCTTTGCAAATCAACTTGAATATCCAATGAATAAAAAGATTTGGTCAGCGATTTCATCATATATATGACCACCACATGAAACGAATAAGTGGTGCATATGTAATGGCACACAGAGGCAGCATATCCCTTTGAAATAATTGCAATTTTCGTCAAACTACCTGATCTGGGTTTAAGTGAAACAGATAAAACCTCTGGCTACCCCACACACCTATTAGATTCCAATCCAGGTTCTAATCTTCAGATCTTGAGCCCCACATCACCAAGTCACACTCTTTAGGGATGAGAGATCCCTTACTCATTAAAGGATATATTAAAAAACAGATAAAATACGAATTTCAATGTATTGTTATTTGTCTTTTAACATATTAAAATGTGTATTTTTTTAATCTTTTAATGTGTCCCTTAACTTAATAAATTAAGAGATCTCTCGTTGGATCCTCACTATATATGTGTGTGTGAAATTTCTCAAGTACGGGTGTCCGTATGAAAATTTCTAGATTTCGTGTAGATGTACCACAAAGTACTCATACTTTTTGTTTTCCCCCAACCTATGAAACACCATACTTTCTCGTTCGTCCGCATGAAATTAAGGAACACATTAAAAGACAAAAAAATATTTATTTCCTATAGTAAAATAAAAAAAACACTACATTGAAACATGTATTTTCTCTGTCTTTTATTATGTTCCTTAACTTAATAAGTAGAAGACTAGACTAAAAAATACATATTTTAATATGTTAAAAGAAAAACAACACTTTATTAAATCTGTATTTTCTTGGTCATCTAATGTGTAAATTAATTTATTAAGTTAAGGGATCCATAATTAGTGTGTGTTTATAAATGCTAACTCACTTGTTCAAGACACACTTATTTATGTAGTTGGTCTTGAGTTCAATTCTTCACGGTGGAGTGAGTGAATAAATAATTTATGTAATTATTATCTTTCCGACATAGTTTCTATTAGTTTATGAGTCTTTTTTCTCACTGCCTTTGTGTCTATTATCCCGGTCTTGTTATCACAGTTTTCAGGCATGATTTTATCAGCTTAACTCTTCTCGTGCTCTTTGGGATTTAGTTAATAATGATCCATCAAGCGAAAGTAAAGAGATAGGGGTATTTAATTTTGTTTATAATGAAATAATATAAATTTAGACATTTCTTAAACTTAAAAACAAAAACAAAAACAAAAATAATCTTGGAATGGTTGGCTAATCGGCTCGTGCCTCGGCTTGTTATCACTATAAAAACGACAAGAAAATGGTCAACTATTTATTTAATTCATCAAGTAAGATACGCCTCCGTTTTCTTTTGAATTAATAATGATAGTGATTTTAACAGATTTCAAAATAAATAAATAAACTAATATAGATTTTACTAATTACCCCCCATCAAGGGAAAAAAATAGCACACCCACCTCGGCAAAGACAACTCTGGCCCTATAAAACTGTATTGATTCTTTCAACCTCATTGGTTGGCCTTGAAATATAGTAAAATCATTTGATTGGCCTTGAAATATAGTACAATCATTTGATCTACCAATAATATTTTTTAAAAAATAATATATTAGAGAGAAAAATATAAATACTAATAAATATAGCTTAATGTGTTTATTCGAACCCGAAATCCTATCTAATAATTAGCATGATGTACTAATCAATGTATTAAAATTAAAGTCCAAATCAAAATTTTGAAATTAAAAATAAATTAATAAACTTTCATATTCATGAGAAAGATTTAAATCCTTAACTTTAAGAATGAAATGAGGAGGTATACTGACAAATTCATTTCGAAGTTCCTAGACTATGTCTCCGAAGATGATCTTATTTCACGGTGATGACTTTACATTTACAAAAATTTCATTTATTTATTAAATTTGGTGGAATATTCATAGACTCACCATCATATACATGTCATATAATTTGGTTGCAGGAGATTTTATAGAGATTACTTGTTATAGTTTTATTAAGTATTTTAAATCATTGAACGGTCATATTATTTACTTATTATAGAAATGAATTTAATTATCAATTATGTTAATTTATAAATCTCGGTGGATCATTACATCATTGCTTGCTGATTAGCATTTCCAAGTTTCTAGACCTTCAATATAAAAATTTTATGAGAGCGAGTTTGGATTATAAATTTCAAATACCCATTTAGCGAAAATATACATACCACAATAATTTAATTAATTACTTGAACCATACCTCAGCATTGATCATATCTAGGAACGGTCTTGAGTTGTCCTATATATTTGAGGGCCATATGCGAATTTTTAAAATGGAGTTCATATTGATAACGGATAAAGAAAATATAAAAGTCATATTAGATAATTAAATTTTGAAGTTTCCTTAAATTTTAGGGCAAATTTTTGGGATTTCAGTTAACCACATATGTCGACCGTCCCAAGAGTACCTATTTTGGTTGCACTAATAATTTACAAGGTTTACGTACCACATCTTGTTTCCTAATATATATATATTTTAAATCTTTGGAGTCTCGACATTTTGTATACTTATTACAGTATGATGGTGCATAAGTATGATTAAATTAAATATGTGGTGGCTAGGCTACTAAATTCACTACAAGAAAACATTCAAATAGTGACGGACGGAAAAAACCGTAGCTATTCTGTTGCTAATGATTTTAAAATTTTTAAAAAAAAATGGAAAATTTTAAAATTTTAGAGTGGTGGGAAATTTTAAAATTGTAGAGATGTGGGAATTTTTTAAATTTTAGAGAGGATAAATTTTTAAATTTTAGAGAAGGGAAAATTTTCAAATTTTAGAATGGCGGAAAATTTTAACGATGTGATTTTTTTTAATTATTGTATGTACAATTCCACATGACACCGTAATATTTAGGAGTGAGCAAAATCGATTTCGTTTCTGGTTCCGCGTAAAATCAGAACCTACCCAAAAAAATCGGTTCCTAACTAAATGGAATCGGAGCCTACCAAATTAAATAGGGTGTCCTATAAATCGGTTCCAATTCAATTTCGGTCTGGTTCCGGTCCGGTTCTAGTCCGGTCCTATTTATTATTGTCAAACTTTCAAAATGTAATTATTTCTCACACTTGAATATTACATAATATTCTAATCAATTGTCAATACAAAAATAAAACAATAAATAAAACTGCATATTACATAATATTTTTGACTCGATACATAATAATCTTGTATGTTCCAGCAACAGATTCCAGTTCCAACAACAATGAGCAGACAACATCAACACATTCCAGTTCCAGCAATAATGAGAAAACAGCAGCAGCACATTCCAGTTCCAGCAACAATGAGCAAACAGCAGCAACACATTCCAGTTCCAGCAGCACATTCCAACAAACAATAGAAACAACAATAAACATCAACAACACATAACAAACAACAAATTGTAACACTCCAGACAACACCAAAAATAGCAACCTGATAGACAACAACATCGTCTACATTGGTATCACTATCAACATTACAACAACACATATCATATACATTACAACAGTAAAACAACAAATATCACAGCAACACAACAACATTATAGCAGCAGACAACAGCCCAAACAGATATAGAAACTACAACAGCAAATAGAAACTGCATAAGTAACAAACAATAATAGTAACAAACAGATACATTATCATGAACATAAATGGCTCACTTCTCAAATTTCATCATCCTTATCATAAATGGTATCACTATCAACAATATCAATATCATCTACAGTCGTCAACCCACTCATTTCTGTTACAAATATAAAATACTCGCTAGTTAATTAAAATAAAGTCTAAGTAACATGAATAAAATTGAAATTACATAATTTTAACATTTTGCCTTACCTGCATCATATTTTTATGCATCTTCCATTAATTCCTCAATATTTATTGGTGTTGGCGGAGCCCTTAATCATTCTTGAGTACATATCAATGATTGCATAATCTTTGGAGTTAAACAACTTCGAAATGGATCAAGAACACGACCAGATGTACCGAAAATCGACTCTGAAGCGACAGTGGATACAGGAATCACCAACAAATCTCTTGCAATTTGAGAAAGAATCTTGTACTTGAATTTATTAATCTTCCACCAACCTAAGATATCAAGATCTTTCCTACCATATTCACAAGCTTCTTTAAAATACTTTTCTAACTCTGATTTAGGGTCAATATCTTGTTCATCACTTATAAACCTCATAAATTCATCTTGAATATATATGTCATCATCATTACCACCAACACAATCACGCTCTTTCATAATACTTGAGGTTTAAGATAAATGACTTGCACTTGCTTCATAACTTATGTTAACACTTTTATAAAACTCAAATAAATGTTACAAAACACTTTTCAAATTTTCACATTTTTCCGTAACTTTTGTACCATAATTACCAAAAAGTCTCTTATAAAAAAATTTAGCCATATACATCTTATATTTAGGATCCAACAGAGCTGCTATTAACCTATAAAGTTTGTCTTATAAACATTTTCATAATACTTATCAAACTTTTCCTTCATTTTACGCCACATACTTTTAATATAAGGATCTAACTCATTTTCCCATTCATTCATGCAAGTGAGGATGCGAAGAATGTCATGAACATGACCATTAGATGTGACATATAAAAATCATGACAATTTTTTAGTGGCAATGTAGAATTTTATATTAAAATTCTTGCCAAAATTTTGGCATTTTCCCAATCTTCCCAAGTGGGAATACCATCATCACTCTCAACTTTCGTTCTATAGACAACATCTTCATCATCAATCTTATCAAATATTTTTTGAAATACAAGAGTTGTCTTTAGCATTAGGTAAGTGGAGTTCCACCTATGGGTGTCAAATTTACCCGGACCCGCCCCAGATTCGCATGGATCCGGAAGATCCGGGTCCGTAATTAAAATATCTAGATCCGAGTTTAATAAATTAGGACCCAGGCGAAACCGGATCCGGATCCGGGATCGCACGGGTCCGAAAAAAATAAATAAATAAAATAAATTAGAATATAATAAAAAAATACAAAATAATATACATATATAAATAAAAATATAATAGAATATAATTACAAAATATATAAAAGAATTGAAATAAAACTAATAAAACTGTCAAACTATAAATATAAATATAAAACAATACAATTAAAAAATTTAAAAAAATAATAAAATAAAAAACGGGTATCTAGATCCGGAGGTATACCCGGATCCGGACCCATGTATATTTACTCGAGCCTGGGTCCAGACCCGGGGCAATGAAAATGCTTATGGATCCAAGTCCAGGTCCGGCCGGACCCGGACCCGGATCCTGATTTTTCCATCACTAGTTCCACCTAGTGAAAACATCAAGTTAAACTTTACAACTACTAGATATTCTCTGTCAACACACACTTTATCTAACTACACTAAGAATTCGACTAATAGATTGTTTAATTTCAACAACCCCATCACAATCAAGTTCAAAATACAAGCAACTCATCTCGTATGGAGAATGTATCCACCCATAACTAAGTTTGGAAGTCTACCCTTCAAATATGTAATTGCAACATCATTAGAATTAGCATTGTCTACCATAATCGTAGACACACTGTCATCAATACCCCATTCTTGAATGCATACTTCTACCATTTTTCTTATATCTTTCCCTTTATGACTAGTCATTTCACAAAACTTAAAATTCTTTTGTACAACTTCCAATCATTATCAATAAAATGAGCTATGAGATATAAATAACTTAGAGTTGTATAGAAGTCCAAATATTCGTTGCTAAAGCGATTATTATATTTATGGATTTTAAGCATTCTCGCAAGTTAGTCTTCTCACTAACATACACTTTCATGCAATCTCTAGCAATAGTCAAGTGAGACATAAATTTAAACCGAGGTTGTAAAGCATGCACAAACTCCCAAAAATCATTACGCTCTATTGTAACAAATGGTAACTCATCTTTTATAGTACACCTAGCAAGTATAATCCTACAATTCTCTTGATCAAATTTTCATGTTGTAAGAGTATTAGGTTCATTACTACCACATGGCTTGCTTGAAATTTATTTTTTCTTCTTATCTACGTTGTGAGGATAACAGAGGAATCTTTTTAAGATATTTTTCATCGAAGATGTACCTGATGTTACTTTGTATGATAAAATCTTTCTGCAATAATTGTAATTTGTATGGTCACATATCTCGGTATTTGGATTAGTCAAACACTCATAATGGTCCCACATATTGGACACATTTTTGCGAACCCGATATAACTTCGAAGTAGCGTGACTACCATCAGTAGCATCCATCTTTGATAGTTGTAAAAAATAGACAGTAACACCCAAATATAACTTTGACTTCCCAGAAGTCTTTGAAGAGCCAGCTCTACCATGAAGGTACAATGTGGGGTTTCCTTTCCTCAAATCATGCTCCGCAATGCGTAACATGTTATGAAGTTCTTTGTAGCTAGATTTCATCGAGTGCATATGGAAGTTTAATACAAAGACAACATAATAACCAGACAAAAAAGACGGAATCAAATTACGACTCAGTTGTTCATCAATCACAATGTCCTATCGTTCCAGGTATCGAATCTAGTCGATCATGTTAAAAACATGAATGCTGACAGCTTCTCCATCCTTGAGTTCAGCATGAAATAATTTCTTAGACCTTCGATAAAGTTTGATCTCTTGATTTACCTCAAACAACTCCTTGAGTGTTCGTATGATGCTCCAAGCATCCGTTACTTCAATGTACTGTCTCCGCAAATCTAGAACCATCGATCCCAAAATGTAGGATTTCATCTTAAAGTTATCATCCTTCCATCTATTAAAAGTTTCTTGTTCTTCTGGAGTGGAGTCGGGATCGATTTCAACAGGCAATGGATTGACAGTGACATAAGCCAACTTTTCAAACTCCAAGATAAGGTGTATGTTCATTTCCTATTTGAAATAGTTCTCGGCTTCTTTTAGTTTATTGGTATCCAAAAGTCTCATTAATGGATTAGCGGCAGCCATCTATAACATAACATTTTAAATAATAGCATAAAAATTTTCATTTCAAAATAATAACACTAATTGATTATGAAATTTTAAATCTATTAGTGTCATCTCACTACTTTACGTAATTCCGTAATACTCCTTAACGGAAAATAAAAATTTGACTATTAAAATTTCATATCGGGAAGTGGATCCCATGATATTTACTCCAGCCTCATAGTAATGACGTTATTGGCCTTTATAAAATCATTAGGTAGACCTCCAAGGTCAATCACTTCATATGACTCTTAGTTTGGTCCTGAACCGTTTCTTATCCTCACACTAATGTCGATATTGGATTAAGACGTGTTCTAGGTGTAAACTTGTTAATGTGCACTAATGAGCTTCGTATATACACCCTCACACTAATGAAAATATTAGGTGATTGTGTTAACTCATCATGCTACATCTAATATTTTACCGGAGCGACCTAAGTTCCGAGCACTTATACCCTTACACTAATGATGATATTGAATATAAGTAGTAAGAACTCATTCATCTTCGTATTGACAAGATGAACCTTCCAATAATGCTCCAACATTACTAATACTATTACTTAAAACAAAGTAATTACCTAATCATAAGAGATTTATGAAAATCAAGTCATTAATATAATTAAGTCAAAATTTTAGTTTAAAACATGCAATACATATCCAATATGACTTATGTATAATTAAATTAAAATACAGAGGCATAGATTCAAATACATGTCTAACATGCAACATATGTTGTGTGGTTAAGTATTGCTACTGATATCATTATGTTGGGGTAGATGTAGAACCCCTAGGGTCGGATCGAAGCCCGGCACAGCGGAAGTGGGTCTAACTTACGGATATTAGGTATGGGTGTAATTTTAAAATATTTAATGAAATACTATATTCCATTATGAGTGTAAAGGAAAAAACATGGGCTGAATCGGAGTTCGGAAACTCAAAAACGAAGAAAAACAAGTTTGATTGCGCATTCCATTTTTTTTTTTCAATATTACTTAAGCTTTGCCTTCAGCTCTCTGTAAACAGAGAGCTGAAGGAATTATGATTTTTAACCCTAATTGCTTCTAACCTTCCTTAAACACTTTCAAAATATCCAAAATTAATTTTAACATCAAAACCAACATCAACACATGTTATAGAACAAAAATCAAGTTTTCAAAATATCAAATATTTTTACAAAAATATAAATTTATTCTAAATACTCACTTGCGTAAATTTTGAATCCAAAATACAAACCAAATTAGAATCCCACAATGATGTAACTCGTGAACAATTCTAGGTCACCCAAATGTCAAGTGATTCTAGAATGGTAGTCATAGCTCTAAGCTTTCATCTAGAGTTCCAAACTCTAATTTTATGTCTATGTCTAACATAAACATTTTGATCCACTTACAAGCATGTTGTGTTTATACTTCCAAAGCATCATAACACAATTAATTAGCCTAATTTCAACATCAAGCTATGTTATTATGTATCTAATATATAATTCATCACTATATGTCTCACTAATGAAAAACATAGCTTTTGGAGAAGATAAAACTTACCTAGTAAGGTTGATTCAAAGATTCAATCTATTTCTTCTTGTTGAAATATTGTGGAGAAAATCCAAAGTTAGCAAGCCTTGACTCAAAGATCCAATCTTGATTCCAATGCTAGCAAGCTTCACTCCAAGATCCAATCTTAATTTCTCTTAATTGAAAAATATTGTAGAGATCTCACAAAGCTTCTCTAAATATTTCTCTAACTTAAGCTAATTTTTCTAATTCTTGCTTGTATTTACCTTTCTAAAGCTTGATTAAGACCTTTCTAAAGCTTGCTATTTATAGCAAAACTTAGGTAATTTTTAATTAATAAAAGTTGTAATCAACTTTTATGTGGGTTTAATCTAATTTGTTCAAATATGTATAATTAGGTGTGACTAATCTCCATTGTCTACCACTTTGATTTAATCCAATTTAATCAAGACAATGATTAGGAAATGAATTAGTTCAAAGTTGGCCACTTTGATTTAATCCAATTTAATCAAGCTAAAACCATATATTATTACATACTTACAATTACCATAATATCCTCAAATGGTAGAGATAATTATGATTTTACAATTACGCCATTGTGTAATTATTGAATTAATCCAATTAGGTCAAAGTAAATAATCAATATTATCCAATAACACTTGATTATCTTAATTGATAATTATAATATCGAATATTATATTTTATCAAAATTAATCGGCTACCCAAGTACTCAACGAATACACTTCATATTATGACTCTCTAAGTTCAGACACATTCTTCATATAAGCCTAGCTAATATTTACACAATTCGACCACCTCCGAATTCACGAAGAACACGAATGAACTTTCTGAATTATACAAGTCGAGGTCATCATATATGTTTAACAATCCCTTCGTCGTAGGCTATCCGACTTGTGCTTAGGAAACATAGAATACACCGTCAAGTTTCTGAGGCGCACATCTCATGTCGACATGTCCACGATTCTTCATAATTGATGTGATCCACCCTAGGTGATCGACTTTGGCTAAAGCTTTAAGAATCTTGACTTTACTCACATGAATACCTAAACCACTTATGGTACACATACGGGCCAACAGATCCTATCTTGCTTCACACTTGATTATTGAGTGCATCGGTCCACACCCAACGAACATCTAAAATTCAGACCATGAAAGGTTTCTGACATACATGACATCAAAATGTGGAGGATCTCACACAAAATCAATGATATCCTATAATCAAATGATTACATATGCTACTCGACTCGAGGAGATTCCTATTGACGGTGTTGTGTACTTCCAACTATTATGAATCACATGTGAGTCATTTAGTATTTGGTCCAACCAATACCCACATGTCTATACGAATTTCCAAAACTTATGGTACATCAGGTTAAACCATTGGAACTTCAATTCCAATATACGACATGTGCTAGTCTTCTAGGTTATAGGAATTCGACCGTATTCCAAAACCAACGACTAGGAATATATATATACACACACTTTAAGAATAATTTATAATAATAATATTTATCTCAATATCGGACCACATAGTTTCCAGTATTACTATAAGACTATTTTAAGGTCGATGTCATTCTTAGCATATCTATACATCAATCTAATATGCATATTGACAATACCATTAATAAGATATGAAATGAGAATATAGTTATTTTATTAATAAATAATAAAATGTACAATTCGGAATGACACTACAAGCATCAACTCCAACACCCATTTGAAAGCAACCATAAAAATGGCAAAAAATAGTAAATTGAAAGTAGTCATTAAATTTAAACTAACCTATTGAAACTACGAAATCATGGAGTCAAAGAGTAGTAAATAACAAACAAGAACGATGGAAAACAGTGCTAACAAAAACCACGAAAATAATTTCAAGAGAACGATGGCAAGCAGTGCTAAGAAAAACCACGAAAATCAGTTCAAGAGAACGATGGCAAGCAGTGACAAGAAAAACCACGAAAACCACGAAAATAGAGAGATAGAGAGTCAGAGAGAGGGGGAGAAAAGCTAGGGCTATCAGCAAAGAGGATAAAAAATGCTCTGTTTTGAAAGTGGTTCATAAACCGGTTGTATTTTTTGTTGTTAAATTGAGTTTTAATTTGGTTCCTAAATTGATTCTAAATTCGGTTCCAGAAATAAGTTTTGGTCTGGTTAAATGGTATGGTTCCGGTTCCATTGCCGGAACCAATCCTAAAAGAACCTGTCTGGTTCCATCAGATTTCGGGTAGAACCAGAACTGGTGCTCAGCTTTAATAATATCCATCATCAGTTTCGACACACCACCATCCATTCACGATGCCTTAAATAAAAAGAATATAAATGTTGTTTCTCATGAAAGTTTAAAAGATTAGATAAAAAAAAATGAGAAATTGAAAATGGGAGTTGAGGTATGAAATTTTTCGATGGTATATAGAATTGAGTAAGAAATTTTTTGATGATGTATGAGAGTTGAGGTATGACATTTTTTGATGATATTTGGAATTGAGTAAGAAAATTTTCGAAGGTGTATGTGAGTATAGATAAAAAGGTTGTGGTGTATATATAGAGGAAGAAAATAAGAGCATGAATATTTGTAAATTTTTGAGACATTTGAAATTTGATGACAATATAGAGATTATGTTTCTATTTAGTGAAGGATTAGTGACGGAATTCCATCGCTATTTTTTTAAAAAAGTGGCGGCAAAGATTAAAATTTTGACACGAATGAAAATTTTATAAATTAGTGATGAAATAATGATTACGTTTCTATTTAGTGATGGATTAGCGACAGAAATTTCGTCGCTAATTTTTTTTTAAAAATGGCGCCAAGATTAATATTTTGGGGGATTGAAAATTTTAAAAATTAGTGACGGAGTAGTGATTTTGTTTCTATTTAGCGACAAATTAGTGACGGAATTCCATTTCTATTTAGCGATGGATGTGATATCTGTCACTAATTAGTGACGGAAAATAACTGTCGCTAATTAGAGACATACTTTATTCGTCACTAATTAGCGACATATTTCTCATTCCGTTGCTAATTAGCGGTAGATTTCTCAGTCTGTTGCTAATTAGCAATAGATTTCACAATTGAAATCCGCCACTAATTAGCGACAAATTTCACAATCCGTCACTAATTAACGATAAATTTCCTAATTCTTCGCTAATTAGCAACAAAAATTGAGATGAATATATTTTTCGTTGCTAAATTCACACCATTTTACCGGCGTCATGTTTAGGGATGGATTTTTTTCCAGTCGCTAATCTCATCATCCGCTTCTATATTTCGTCGTTAAATTTTGAAATAGAATATTCCGTCTCTAAATTTCATCGTTATAACTACAATTTCTTGTAGTGATTCATATATCAAAAGTCCGTTACGATGAATCTTAAATATAATTTTAATTAGGGTTGATAAGAGATGTGATTCAATGATTCGTTAATCATGCATGTGTGGTTATTATTTGGTGTTGCTATTTGTGAAATATATTTCATCTTATATTTGTAATTTGTTGGGTGTAAATGCAGCATGTAGTCGTTTTAGTCACCATCTTATTAATTATTATTTTTTTATTTTTTTTAAGGACGTAACCAAAGTTAATGTTGATAATTAAGGAATATTATATATAATGTATTGTTATCATGCATGGCTACAATATTGTTATTATGTTATTTTTGTATAATTAGTATTAGAGATTATTTGTCACCGTTTGGCCATATCATCGAAAATCTAAAAATTTATTATATCCTTCTGCTTTCGCCAACCCGATAGGCCAATATTATTATATAGAAATTATAAGACTGGAATTAAATTAATTAAAGATCTCTATAATTATTAATCAAACCATTCTATGAATCATCAAAGGCTTTAATACTATAATATATACTCGGATTGTGACATATGGGTTGCTAATTATAGCTATATATACATAAATTAAAAATTAATCATTGAAGGCTAAATTATTTATATATATGTTTCATTTTAGAATTCTATTGCATGTATATCTAAATTTAGTCTCCAAGAGACATGATTTGATGGTGTAGGGTTTAGAATCTCATATTGAGGTCCTAAATTCGAATATAGAGAGTTCGTTTCTTTTAAGAACCTGAGACAGTCGGGGGTTTTAGCTACTTCGCTTAAGCCCGGAAGGGATGGTTTGGCGGTAGAGTTTGTAACGATTTCAAAAAAAAAAATATTGAAACTTAGGGATTGTTGGGTAAATACTGAAATAGTCAAATTTGAAAATGGGGTCTTATAAGAAATTTATAGTGTGCTAAGAGCACCACTGTGGCCCATTAACAAAACATTGAGCCCATAATAAAATAGATCTTCATACGTTCACTATGACGACAATATGTAAATAGCAAGTCCGTTGTTGTTATCATTAATTTTTAGTTAGGAAGTTAAATTGCATCATTAAGATAACATTCTGGGATCAATATTTTCTTAGATGTAAATTTTTGTAAAACTTGTAATATCGTAGATTTGTTATTGATAAATCTCAAATATATTTTAATATTTAATCTCAAACGTTTACTTTAATATTTTTAAATTTTGAATTCATCGTATTTATGCCCATATCTTTGAGTTGCTGACCAACCCACCACGAGTTATTTCTCCATTTTTCTAATTTCGAGATAGGATTTTGCCTTGACCCGATCTACACAAGTCTACAAAATTAACCCAACTCAACCCGTAAAATAAGACTTCTTTATTTAATATAAATTAAGACTTAACTAATTATGGTGTTAGCCTACTAATTTAATGTCCAATAAATTAAATATTATTTTGACTCAATAATTAAGAAACTATTAATTAATTTTAACTTATTTAATTTTAATTAACAATTAATAAAATTTATATTTAATTTAATTTATTTAATATAAATATCAAATATTTACTTAAACATTTAAATCTAAATTTATATTTCAATTTTATTAATCAAATTAATATTTTTCGAAATATTCTGAATATCCTAATCTTATTAGGAAATTTTATATTAATTAAAATTTTAATTTTCATATTATTTGTCAAAATAATCACTTATTAATTTTTAATAAACATCTTTGGATTTGTACAATAGACAAGAAATTTATTTGTGCGACCGTCTTTGGTTCATTATCGAGTAGCAGTGAGATAATATTAACTCTTTAATATTTTCATCCATATGATATCTCACAGTTCATGAGTAAACGCCTAACAACATGTCATAGCCATTAGTCGATGAATGAAGTGAGAAAACATATGAACATGTTAGAATACATTTCGAGTATATCATCTTATTCATTCTAATATTTATGTTCCTTATCGAGTATGAGATCATGGTTAGGTCAAATCATTACCACTCAATCTTATGGATTTGATATCTTTAAGATATTGACTGTTTTGGCCAAAGACTTATATCCACATCTTCGAGTTTCCTTAGAACATCTACAGTTTTTATTATCAAAGCTATCTAATCGCTTCTTTAAGCACACATGACTTCGTACGTTATTAGCTCAAGACCATCTAACATTTATTCATAGGACGTGGCTAGTCGAATGATGATATACTAGTGAATTATGAGTACTACCGTATAAGTCAATATGTGATCTCATGTCAGAGGATATAACGATATTAATATATTATTACGAAGATCAATGACCTTAGATAATATTACAATGTGATCTTATGCTTCTGTGGTCGTATTCGATATTTCATTTTATTAATGAAAACATATATTATTTGTATCCTTATGATATGAGACTCATCGTCCATTATATTAACATCAAATGTCAATGTAGGCGACACACAATAATATCGGTCGAGTGATATATTATTGTCCTGTATAATAATCACATTTACCAATAACTTAATTTGAGACTTATTCGTATAAATCTCGTTGACTCTAATAATCACAAACGTCTTTTGGATTAATGATATTCATCTGACATAATTTCTTTGGACATACACGTAAAATATGGATGTAACAATGTGTAGGAAACAAATGCCTTTTAAAAAAATAAATTATATTATAAAATATTACGCCTTAAACCATAACATCCATAACAGGTTTTAGAACATACACTCTAACAATTGGGCTAATGTGATAGAGGATGTTTGTTAGTAGATACAAATTTGAAAACTCGAGGTTACCTTTATATTACTAGAATAGATGCTAAAAGGTCATATATATGGGGAATTAGTGTACAACATGAAGTTGTGGAGTTCTTAGTGTTAATTATACATGAAAAAGACAAAGAAATCTTTCGAAGTTCTCCCTCTTTGGTACCTGTGGTGGTTATGATATTTTGTTTTTGGAATAAGGTTTTTGTTTCTTCTTTTTGCATTATGGTCCGTTGCTTTAGCTCATATATATTTGGTACTTGGCTTTTATTTAAATCATGAAGTATGTATTTAAATGTTCATGAATTTCAAATTCTAGTAAAATACTACAAGAAAATTGGAGATTACCGACCGAATATTCTGTCGGTAATCTCAAAAATTTGATCAATAATCACGATTATTGACCAAAATTGATCAAATTTTTCGATCGTTATTTAACTCGTCGGTAGTAAATTACCGATCAAATTGGGTCGGTCAGTAAAATTACTGACCGAATTACCTATCGAAACGTAATTCGATCGTAATTTCTTAAAAAAAAAATGAATAATTCGATTTTATCGACCAAACTATATTTGGTCTGTAACGTCACTACATTTAAAAAAACCATGGGTGAGCTTCACACCTTAACCTTAGTACCACTCAAGGGAGAGCCCATACTAAACCCACATAATCCACATTTAATTCCACAGATTGATGCAATTGGTGTGACTTAAATCTTTGTGTTAGGGTCAAAACAGGGAGGCGCAGCGGAAGAAACGTTGTTCGGGCGAAATCGTAGTTTAAAATTTTAAACTTACGAATAAATTATTTAATATAAAATATTAATAATTCATTCATATTGTAGGACACAGAAATCGGCGACGCTGTTCTAGGCTCGCGGCCCGGTCGGGAGTACGGAGTAGCCCGCGGGGGACTAAATCGGAGAATAAAGGAGTCGCCACCCAGTGTGAACTGGGAAATGATTTAAGGCCGCACTCACCCCTCGCAAGGGAAGACCTCAAACTGTTGGGTTCGGAATGGTCCCTTACTCATGCCACTTGTAATGAAATGATTTGTGCAATAATCTAACCAAGTCTATGCAACGTATATATTCAAGGATAATCTACATTTAAATTCGCATTCATAAAAGTAAATCCTATATCTAAGTTTGCATGCTTTAAAAGTAAGTCGAAATAACGGCAAACACACAATCTCATGAACGCATCATGCATAAAAAATAACATATTATTCCTAACATCGAATAAACTCAAGATTAGATGAAACGAAATATGTGTGTCTCTCAAGCGGCAGGTGGAATTATATCCCGAGTTTAGACCGCACTACCGTCCATTCAGATTCGGCTACGGAATGTACGCCCGGGTTTCCATCGGATATACTATGAGAGATATCACAAAATCATTCATCCCATGGCCACAACACCATGAATCCACAATACACATGCAAAGAAATAATAATAAATAACAAAAAAAGAACGGGAATAAATAAAAAGGGGTGCCCTCAGGTCCAACCTCTTAAGTCGCCTATTGGAAGTGCGTTACGCGGTTGTCGGAAGGGTTGGTGCTCCGTAACTTTTCCGATTTACTGGTTTTCTGTTTTCCCTCGTTGCCTCGCTGTTTTAGGTCGTCAATTCCTCTGTTTCTGCTGCAGTTTTCTGGTCCTTGTGTTTGGTTAATGTTTGCGGTATTTGGGGGTTTCGTTTGGAGTCGGTTTGTGCGGTAGTGAATGGGCAGTTTTTGAGGTAATTTAAGGTAGTTTTCTAGGGCTGATTTTTGGTGATTTCAGGGACTGTTTTCGGTGGTTTGGAGTGCAGTTCAGGGGCTGATTTTAGGTGAATATGGGGATATTAAGGGACTATTTTCGGTGGTTTGGAGTGAAGTTCAGGGGCTGATTTTCGTTGAATATGGGGCTGTTAATGGACTGTTTTTGGTGGTTTGGAGTGCAGTTCAGGGGCTGATTTTTGGTAATTGCTGGGGTATTTTCTGGAGTGTTTTTATGCGGTTTGGAGTGCAGTTCAAGGGATTTTTGCGTCAAGGGCTGCTAGTCTGGGGGTGCGTAAAGGATGTGGGACGTGAGGGAGGGCTTATGTGAGTGCGGAGAGGGGCTGTTGGTTTGTGTGTGTCGTGTGTTGGTTGGCTGGAGAGGCGTGAGTGGTGTGTGTGTGAGTGAGTGTGCCGAGAGTGGAAGGAGAGTGAGAGGGGTTTATTTTTATTTTATGGCTTTTTCGTGAATGTGAGCTCTAGGGAAAATAGAGTTGGGTTTGTGTTTCTTTTTATAGACAAGGGTGGAGGTTATCCTTATACGAGTAGGGAAAGAATATTACACTTATGGGGATATCTTTTAATTTATGTATCATAAGGAAATGATCTTTTTAATTTATGGAGGGGATTGTTTTAGTTTAGGAAATTGATTTAATTTAATTAGGAATGTGATTTATGAGATTTGATTTGATTCTTTTAATTCGGGAAGGTGATTTATTTGATTCTTTTAATTCGGGAAGGTGATTTGTTTGGATTTCAACATGTGTTTAATGTGTGGATTTATTATTTTGGAGGGATTTGGGCGTGTGGCTTGGCCTTCTTTGTGGGCTTGGGCGTGTGGTTGGAGGTGTGTGGGCTTGTGGTTGGTTCTTTAGGTAGGCTTGGTGTGGATTACGGGGGTTTTGGGCCAATGATGAATTTTAAAACAGAGGTTCAACGAGCAAACCCGAAGCTAAGCAAACGAATTAAATCCAACAAAGTATCAATTTCTGAATTTTCCCTTCCGACGTCCGTTTCCCGCGACTTCTGTAACTTAAAGAGTAGTGCCTCCGTACGAGGCTCATCATCGGGACTTATATGCAAAAATGCAGTGCCTACAGTTGCCCCCACTTTGATGGGACTTGTGTAGTGTGTGACAATGATAATCCTATCAAAGTTATGCAATGCATTTTTACTTACCTGGCTCGCCAGCTGCCGCTTGACTTGCCTGTTGCTGAGTTGATCTAGTGGTGAGGTGCTGCGACCCCTAAGCTTTGTTCCTGAACCACCGAATGTGGGCATTCCTGGGCTATATTCCCGAACTGTGCTGAATGCGATGGCGAGGTACTTTCGACCTCTCGGCATTGTTCCCGAACCATCTGTGGTCCCCTTCCGAACCTTGCTCCATTCCCGGAGCGCCATTCCCGGCATGCTAAACCTCATTCCCAATGTGTCGCGGTTGTGGGCCTCGACCCATGCTCCATTCCCGGAGTGCCATTCCCGGCATTTAATGATATGGGCCTCGACCCATGCTCCATTCCCGGAGCGCCATTCCCGGCATCTGATGTGGGCCTCGACCCATGCTCCATTCCCGGAGCGCCATTCTCGGCATTTAATGATATGGGCCTTGACCCATGCTCCATTCCCGGAGCGCCATTCTCGACATCTGATGTGGGCCTCGACCCATGCTCCATTCCCGGAGCGCCATTCCCGGGATTGTGGGCCTCGACCCATGCTCCATTCCCGGAGCGCCATTCCCGGAATTGTGCGCCTCGACCCTGAGACGCATCCCCAAAACTGCTGATGATGTGGGCCTCAACCCTGGGACTCATCCCCAAAACTGCTGATGATGTGGGCCTCAACCCTGAGACTCATCCCCAAAACTGCTGATGATGTGGGCCTCAACCTGGGACTCATCCCAAAAACTGCTGATGATGTGGGCTTCAACCCCGAGTTCATCCCCAAAACTGATGATGATGTGGGCCTCGACCATAGGACTCATCCTAAAAACTGATACTGATGTGGGCCTCGACCCTGAGACTCATCCCCCCAAAACTGATACTGATGTGGGCCTCGACCATGAGACTCATCCCCAAACTGATACTGATGTGGGCCTCGACCCTGGGACTCATCCCCAAACTGATACTGATGTGGGCCTCGACCCTGGGACTCATCCCCAAAACGGATACTGATGTGGGCCTCGACTCTGGGACTCATCTCCAAAACTGCTGATGATGTGGGCTTCCACCCCGGGACTCATCCCCAAAACCGCTGATGATGTGGGCCTCGATCCTGGGACTCATCCCCAAAACTGATACTGATGGTGGTTCATTCCCGAACCGCGCTGTATGAGAAAGGGTGGGCCAGTCGCCCCCAGACTCAATTCATCTTTCTGTTCTTTGCTACTTTCATTAGGTCAAGGTAGATCTCCTGATGTGATATTACATACCAACATATTATACTGCCTCTCACGAGATAATCCCGATAGCTAAACATACTTTCATCCTCAAAGGATGCTTCGTGTCGAAACTAGAGAACCTTCAAAGTACTTGATATATTCAAATCCGACCGTCTGAATGAGTGATCTGAACTAGACTCCAAGTGTGTGTGTGCTAAGGTTCTTTCGCAGCTTAATCCTAAAGTAAGCCAATTCGATGATTTTGTCTCGGAAAATTGGATCAGTGGGTCTAACCAACCTAGATGTCTTGATCATACTCTGTGATTACTCCTTCGTACTCAACATGATATGGTCTTCTTCTTCTTTTCTTTCGTCTCTTTCTTTTCTTTCTTTTCATTTTGAACTTCTTTTTTTTCTCTTTTCTTTTTCATTTTCTTTTTCTTTTTTTTCGACACACCTACCCTTTAAGGTAGCATTTCTCCTCATGGTGGTCCTAGTACTCGCCCATGGGTAGCTTCACGCTTATCGGTTATAGATGGTCTATTTTTTCCTTTTCTTTTCAGAGACTTTTTCTTCGTTTCCAACCATATCACATATCGTAACATAAGTAAACCAGGATGGACATCTAGGCAAACGGTCATTCATTGATCCGCCATCTCTTCAACTAGTCATCCGACTACTCAGGCTTCTACTGCTAAGATCCGTAATCAAGTGCTCACGAGCCTAGCTGAGATCAACCACTCAGAAAACCGGATGAGAGCACGTCTCGCACTCATCGTTTCTAAGGTTTCACCCTACAGCGAACAATATCATCACCGGACATATGCCTAACCATCAAGGATTTCTCTCTCTCGTTTTTTTTTTGCACTCACTCCACTGGAATTCTTCCTTCCAACCGCTGATAATGTGGGCTTCGCCCCCTGGGGTTCCTTCCCGAAACTGATACCGATGTGGGCCTCAACCCTGAGATTCCTTCCTGAAACTAATACTGATGTGGGCCTCAACCCTGGGATTCTTTCCCGAAACTGATATAGATTCATTCCTGAAACTGATGACACTGTACTGTTGCTGCTTCTGGTTGGCTTGCATTTGCCACTTTTTCTTCTCTTCTTTGAAACATGTGAATACAAAACAGAACAAACAAAAAAAGAATGCAAATACGTTACATGTATGCATGCATGCATGGATGAATTTCCTATTCCGTTGGGTTTGGTCTTCCGCCAGCTTTCCCGATGACCGTTCGGTCTTCTCTTCCTCAGGGAAAATACTGCTTCAATCTGTCTACATTGATCGGCTCGATGAACTCGTTCCCTTCTAAGTCTGACAGTCTCACTGCCCCATTTCCCATTACTTTCTGGACTATGTAGGGTCCTTCCCAGTTGGGTCTGAACTTTCCTCTCGGATCTGTCGTCGACGGCTTTGACTGCTTAAGCACCAGATCACCCTTTCTGATCTTAGTGGGGCGCACCTTCTCGTTGAATGCTCGAGCCAACCTCTTCTGGTATAACTGCATATGTTGTAAGGACTTCATCCTCTTCTCATCCAGTAATGCCAACTGTTCAAATCTCTGCGAGGCCCACTTTTTTTCAGGTAGCTCTGCCTCTGCCAAAACCCGCATGGATTGTATCTCAACTTCCACCGGCAATACTACTTCCACTCCGTAGACCAAAGAGTAAGGCGTGGCTCCTGTTGCAGTTCTCACAGAAGTTCTGTACCCCCACAGGGCGTACGGTAGTTTATCGGCCCAATCTATATAGTTCTCCGTCATTTTGGCTAACATATTCTTTATTGTCTTATTGGCTGCCTCGGCTGCCCCATTTGCCTGCGGTCTGTAAGGTGACGACTTGTGATGTCCTATCCCGTAATTCTGTAGCATTGCCTTCGTTTCTCCTTGAAACTGGACTACATTATCTGTGACCACGTGATGCGGCATTCCATATCAACATATAAGGTTCCTGGCTATAAACTTCGCCATCCGCTTTGCAAGTGGCTCATGCATTCTTGACCCCAAACGGCATCATCTTGTAGCAATACGTACTCCACTCCGCGATAAAGGCAGTCTTATGCTTGTCCTCTTCAGCCATAAGAACCTGATTATATCCCGAGAATCCATATGTGAACGAGTTCATGGTAGATAAAGCCACACTGTCAACCAGCACGTCTATGTGGGGTCAAGGAAAGTCATCTTTCGGGCAAGCCTTGTTAAGGCCTCTGTAATCCACGCACATTCTGACCTTCACATCTTTCTTTAGTATTGGCACAATGTTTGCCAACCACTTAGGGTACTTTACTACTCTAAGAACCAAAATCGAGGGCTTACGAATCTCTCATAGATCAATTACTTAAAGTATCAGATAAAAGCACATCAAGAGTTTATCGTTTCTAAGATTTCTTTTTAAAGCAAATGACTTCATCATCGGATTAATGCTTAACTATTAAGGAAAAAACTTGAACAAGTAGACAAAATCAATGTCTTATGATTATTGGATGTAACATCACAATTGAATGAGATCAGGAAAACAAACATCCCCATAATTTGCAACTTTGTCTTCTTCCGTCTTCTTGTTTTTTTCGGACATCAGATCCTCTAACTGCTGTAATTCTTTTCCCATTACTTTCCCCTTTCTGCTCCGTTTCATCTTTACTATTGTTGCCCCATATCCTCATGCGGGAAGCTTGGTGGTCGTGAGTTCGGAAGACAGTGTTGTCAGGTAGGCCGGACTTAATCATGTAGGTAGGCGGTGGGACGGAGTGATAGTTAGGTATGGGGTTTCTCTGTGTGTTAGGTTGCTCTTTTTCGGGGTCGGGTATTTTATGGGAGTCGATGAGGTTCTGGATCTCATGCCTAAGGCGGATGCATTTGTCAGTTTTGTGGCCTTTTTGCTGGTGGAAGTAGCAGTATAGGTTTAGGTCAAGGTAGCGTAGCACATGGTTTGGAAGTGGTTTAGGTTCTAAAGGACTTAGGAGTCCTTGCTTTTTCAGCTATTTAAACACCTCTGACAAAGGTCTACCGAAATTGGAGAATCACATGTTCCTGATGGGGGCGACCTCAGAAGAAGTGGGCTTGGTTCCCAAAGATCTCCTAATGGTCTTTCTATTCCGGTCGCAGAACTGTCTATTATCGGCTATATGGGGTGTGGTCAAACTGGTTACAGCGGCGGTCAACACTTGCAACTCCTCGGTAATCTTAGTGAGACTATTCTCCAACTGATCCATATGAGATCCCTCGTTCTCTGATTCGCTCATGTTTGCTAACAGCTTTTTGACGAGTCTTCCCTCTTTCCTAACCCAATGGGTATCTATGGTGTCTCTTTAAAACCGCATGTTAGCATGTATGTGTGCAATGCATGGAATATACAAGCCCATCATTATTTTTATACTAGTTGGCCCATTATCATTTTAAAGCATTCAATCATACTATTGCGCGGTGCAAACTTGTCCCAGTTGAAAAGGCCCAACAAGTTTAAACTTTTGCGATAACATGGCTAAACAACTTCAAATGATAAGGGGCCTAAACATAAAGTGGCACATCGATATTTTATATGTTTTTGGCCCAATTGCCATAAAGTACGGACTCGTCCCAGTTTAAATGGCCCAACAAGCCCATACCTCATGACAAAAAGTCCAACTGAATCCAAATGACGATGGTCCTAAACGCAAGCATAAAGGAATAGTTTCTATTGGTCCTACAACTACAGTTCATATGTGGGTTTATAGGGGTATAGACAAAGGCTCTCGTCAACGAAGGATTGCCCACAACTAGGTCTCCCCACTCAAGGGTTTGAGCGACCAAGTGAGCGCACCTTTTTATACACTAAGGTACGTGCCAACAAGTTATGGTGCGTGACTGACTGTCAAATGGATTTCCTATTGTAGATTCCCTAGAAGGAGGGTGGAGCGAACTCTCTTAAATACCCAAGCCTCTTAGGCTCTTATCGCCTTGGTGACAGGAATAAACAACAAGTCCTCCAAATTAGTCCATCACAGTAAGCTTCGAGTAAATGATTATCTAGGTGCCTTCACATATTTTCCTTTCAGCTATAGAAAGGTAGTGAATGAAGGGAGACACTAAATCATTACCTAGCTCTAATAATGCCTTTGATTAAACCCCTTCAACCCACTGTAGACACGGTTAACTAAAGCATGAATCACAAATATTACAAGACATTATTTCGGAGCCGATTCTCTATCCCCATCGGATATACCATGAGAGATAGCACAAAATCTTTCATCTCATGGCCACAACACACATGAATCCGCAATACGCATGCAAATAAATAATAATAAATAACAAAAAAAAAGAACGGGAATAAATAAAAAGGGGTGCCCTCAGGTCTAACCTCTTAAGTCGTCTCTTGGAAGTGCGTTACGCGGTTTTCGGAAGGGTTGGTGCTCCGCAACTTTTCTGATTTACTGGTTTTCTGTTTTCCTTCGTTGCCTCGCTGTTTTAGGTCGTCGTTTCCTCTATTTCTGCTGCAGTTTTATGGTCCTTGTGTTTGGTTGTTGTTTGCGGTATTTGGGGGTGTCGTTTGGAGTCGGTTTGTGCGATAGTGCAGGGGCAGTTTTGTGGTAATTTAAGGCAGTTTTCTGGGGCTGATTTTCAGTGATTTTAGGGGCAGATTTCAGGGACTGTTTTTGGTGGTTTGGAGTGCAGCTCAGGGGCTGATTTTCGGTGAATAGGGGGTTGTTAATGGACTATTTTTGGTGGTTTGGAGTGCAGTTCAGGGGCTGATTTTCGGTAATTACTGGTGTATTTTCTGGAGTGTTTTTATGCGGTTTGGAGTGCAGTTCAAGGGGTATTGCGTGAAGGGCTGCTGGTCAGGGGGTAGTGCGTGAAGGGCTACTGGTCATAGGGATTTTTGCGTGAAGGGCTGCTGGTCTGAGGGTGCGTGAAGGGCTGCTGGTCAGGGGGTGCGTAAAGGATGTGGGACGTGATGGAGGGCTTATGTGAGTGTGGAGAGGGGCTGTTGGTTTGTGTGTGTCGTGTGTTGGTTGGCTGGAGAGGCGTGAGTGGTGTGTGTGTGAGTGAGTGTGCCGAGAGTGGAGGGAGAGTGAGAGGGGTTTATTTTTATTTTATGGCTTTTTTCGTGAATGTGAGCTCTAGGGAAAAAAGAGTTGGGTTTGTGTTTCTTTTTATAGACAATGGTGGAGGTTATCCTTATACGGGTAGGGAAAGAATATTACAATTATGGGGATATCTTTTAATTTATGTATCATAAGGAAATGATCTTTTTAATTTATGGAGGGGATTGTTTTAGTTTAGGAAATTGATTTAATTTAATTAGGAATGTGATTTATGAGATTTGATTTGATTCTTTTAATTCGGGAAGGTGATTTATTTGATTCTTTTAATTCGGGAAGGTGATTTGTTTGGATTTCAACATGTGTTTAATGTGTGGATTTATTATTTTGGAGGGATTTGGGCGTGTGGCTTGGCCTTCTTTGTGGGCTTGGGCGTGTGGTTGGAGGTGTGTGGGCTTGTGGTTGGTTCTTTAGGTAGGCTTGGTGTGGATTGCGGGGGGTTTTGGGCCAATGATGAATTTTAAAACAGAGGTTCAATGAGCAAACCCGAAGCTAAGCAAACGAATTAAATCCAACAAAGTATCAATTTCTGAATTTTCCCTTCCGACGTCCGTTTCCCGCGACTTAAGCAATTTAAAGAGTAGTGCCTCCGTACGAGGCTCATCATCGGGACTTATATGCAAAAATACAGTGCCTACACATATTTCACCTAAACATATTTATTCGATATCATATAACGACATAAATAATATAGAAACATCGCGAAACTTTTGTGAAAACGTTTTTTCGCAAAATAGCATAAAACACTTTCTAGGCCGAACCGACCGACCAATGCTCATGGGGACTGCCCAAGTCAGCCCCAAAAATATTTGGACAGTTCGTGGGCTGCTCGAACAGTGCCCAGTTCACTGTTTGGGCAGCAGTTACCCCGTAACGCCGTTTTTCATCGTTTTTCGCCGTTTTTGCTCTGAAACAATTTCCGATAAATATTTTTCTTGAGAAATTAAAATAAACCAATTTATTATAATTACTCAATAAATAAAAACTAAATTTTTATCTGAAAAATCAGGTTTATCATTAATTGCTATGAGATCCCTACACTTTGTAAATTAATCATTTTGGTCCTTAAATTGTCAAATATATATTTAATTGAGTCCAAATCATTCCCAAAATAATTTATACAATTCGCAACATAAACCAGAAAATTTTCCAGAATTCCGAAACTGCCCAGTATTTTTCCAGAATTACGAAAACAGCCCAGATTTTTTATTAATTGCAATTTGGCCCAATTTGTTCAAAACACATCAAGATCAAATCCAATCAATCCCAAATTTAACATACATCAAATATACATCAAATTATATCATATATATGAAAAGCCCTAAAATTTGAATAGGTTAAGAACCCTAATTTCACTAATTACTCAAATTGGATAATTTACATTAAATTGACAAAATTCAACACTTTAATCATCCAATTACCACACCAATCAAGTCTCACCATCATGAAACAACTCAAGAACAATTATAGGTCATTTATGAATGGCTAAGCAACTCTAGAATGACAATATCACCATCAAATGGTTTAAAATATGCTAATGAACTAATTTCATGCAAACTTTAATTATCATACATGCTCATCTTTCAAAAAAGTTTAAAACCATTAAATCACAATCTAAAAGAGTAGAGACAACATCCTAGCAACACATGTTTAAGCTAATCATGATAGAAATAATTTCTTAGTTGGAAAGTTTAAGAAAAACTTACAAAATCCAAGTATTTTTCAAGATTTTCTTCTTGTTTTCCAACTTTGCTCTCAACTCTCTTTGTTATATTTTTGGTAACTTGTTGTTGATGTGAAAAATAAAAACAAAATAATTTTTGTCATACAATTCCCACCATGGTCGAAATTTACAACAAGAAATTAAATAACAATTATTTAATTTTGTTCAATTTCAATTGGCACACATATTACTTTAATAAAGTTAACAATTATCATCCATAAAGTAATTAAAATGTGTTCCAATGGGATCATGCCATTTCCAAGCTTTAAAGAAAGCAAATCATTAAAAAAGATATTTACTTTATAAATAAATTTAATTATTTAACAATTAAATAATAAATATAAATATCTTAAATATATGTATTATATTTACAATAAATATCTCAAATACATATATTAATTATATATATCAAAATCACAATTTGATATTTTATTAATGTGTATTTAATAAAATCAAGTATTAAATACAAATACACATTAATTCGGAAATGACCGTTAGGTCCCGATTTCATGTATTTTGTGTTTAACCGTTAAACGAGTTATAAATAATCAGTATTATTCATTACAGTTGCCCTAGTGCTCTACGAGTATATTTCATTAGTGAGACTCTCTAGATTTAGACATATTCGTCAGGAAATCTAATTTCGTGTCCATAATTCATCAACTCATAAATTATGACGACCACAGATAAACTCGTTGAATCATACAGGTCGATGTCACATCATACGTATAATCCCTCCGTCACAGGTATCCGGATTATCCCAGAGATATAGATATAAACATCAAATCTCTATAGGAATAATCCTGTCGACGTATCTATTAGAAATCTCTAAATAACATTCGGAACTCACTTCCGAAGTGTACTATGGCCATAGATTTAACAGATTGTTAATCAATTATGGATTATATATGCTCTGTACACAGAATTGACGGATCCTTTCTTGATACTCACAGGATATCATGAGCATGAGTCCACACCCAACGAACATGCGGAGGTCTGATCTAAATAGATCGGTGAAGTGACTGCCATCTAATGTGGAGGATAACTCATAATATCCACAGTGGTATCTCAATTCAAAGATTCACTATGCTACTCAACCCGAGAAGATTCCTATTGACGTTGGTGTACCATCTATTAGGAAATCTTCGGTGAGTCGTTCAGTGTTTATCAAATAAACACCTACACGTCTATAAGAATCTCCCAAGACTCATGGTTCATTGGGATAAACCATTGGACCAAATTCGATATACGACATATACTGGTCTCAACGGATTTTACTAACCGACCCGTGTCAGTAAATCTTGACCATGAACTTAATTTAAGGATATACAACTTATAGTGACACTTCCAAATAACAATTACAAGTTATGTTGTAACTGTGCACTACGTTGTAAACCCTGAGGTCTTTGTCTAATATATATACATATCACTAAACCAGATTTAGTTTCTATATAATCGAAATTAGATCGAATACGTATATAAAAGACAAGAGGTGCTACCATTTAAATTAGTAATATTATGGAAAAATGTATTGCTTGTATTCATGAATCGGACATAAATACGATCCGGATTGGTGCTCAGAACACCAACCCTAATAATTTCTCCCACTTGCTCTAGTATCATTCCATGGTATCATATACACATCCCAATGTGTATCACATACTCATGGCCCTCAAGAACTCACCTAGCGCTCAAGAGGTAGGTAACAACAAGTAAGTCTACTATGACATATTGAGTTTGTCCAACAAATACAATCATTTTCCTTAGCAAGCATCATTCATATTTTTGTAGAAACTAAGTTCTACATCAATATGACTCGGATGCCATATCAACATTGTGCTCCAGCTACTAAGTTGTCTATGTATTTACGGATCAAATCCAAAATACTATGTAGACAACCGCAAACACAACACTAATTACAAACTTCTAATCTACGAGGTCACTATGTAACTTCATAAGTCAATACTTCATAAGTTGCAACTAATTCCACTCATACAGTAGAATCATCCGTGACACTCTCACTGCATCTTTTCTGACTCTTTATGACGTAGACTGTGTAACGTCATAATTAGACTCAAAACTAATATGACCCTAATGGTTGCAGATTTATTCTCCATTAATAAGAAACTCATTCTTAATATCTCAAAGATAATAAAGAACATGTTTCATGGCCCATCTTATGGTTGAGAGGATATCAAAATAACTCGTAACAATTACGATTAAATTGATATCTCATATCGTACTTTATATAGTATTCATTATGCCATCATCCTATGATGCATAAGATTGATTAGACATTCTAGTCAATATCTCTTTCGAAAAAGGAATCATCATTTACGAAAGATGAATATTATACATAAGACACACACTAACTGTCAAATAGTTATACTAAATGTCATACAGATAGTCTTGTTGTGTCTTATATTAGATCATATCTAATGTACGATTAAATAGGATTATCTCACAAGTCTCTTAGTTTTATATCTTATATAAAACTTTATATCAAATATAATAGAGACCACTCTCACTGCTTTCAAGGAGAAAATAAGACTGAGGTAAACCTTTTTACCTCATAAACATCTCATTATTACATTAATAATGACAATGTCATTATGATGTAAAATACTAGAAAGAAATTTGTACGCTCCCACTAACCCTTCTATCTCATATGTATTCTCTATGCTTTGATAAAATCAGACAATCTGACTGATATCAAAATTAGAAAATACAAATTTCCAGAAAGCTCATCCGAGTCTATAATAGGCTCTATAAGCTAATATACTAAATTGTAATCTTAGCATAATACAAACTCCAGGGCCATTCCAAAATAAACTCTTCAAACTAATGTATCTCTTATTTGAAGAAACCATTCAGAAATGTCACTTTGTATTCTTTAACTAAAATATACAATTTAATATCATCATTAACCAACAGATCTTAAATTATTCAATCAGTGCGACCAGAGACAAGTTTTCTCGGAATCTACAATAGATTGTTGAGTATAACTTTTCTCACTGTCATACTATAAAAGTCAAAACTTTAATAAGCTCACTGTGCTTTTGCTGCGTAAACCATTTCCACATTTTATGAACGATTCATAATGAAAGCTCAATCAAGTTCCAAACTTGATTGTAGTAAGCTATGAACAATCTTAGATCTATGGTTTAATGTTAATTTCCGGAATCGATATCAAATATCGTTCCCACTATAAGTTATAGGATAATTTTCTTCGATAAGAAAACAACAGAACCATTAAGTATCAAATACTTTGCGAATGATTCTGACATCCTATAGCACTTATATGGAAGTAATAAAAGGGTATTTTCATCTTATTAATTATGTAGTTCCATTTATAGTTTATCACCGTATTTGACATCAATAAGTCAACATCTAATGTTACACACTAAGTAATAAATAATTTTATTACTCGAGATCGTAGAAAAGATATTCTATCAAATAGAATAAATGATAAACTTCTACTCGTACCTCTGAGGCGCAAGTAATATCAATTATATAACCATTATATAAAAGATAGATTCAAATCTCAAACATTTCAAGATTCGAATTTTCTACTTATATACATCATATACGTAACTGTAGAAACTAATGGAACATTAATTAAAATGATGAATTAGTGTTATTGGAGCATAACCCCAAGAGTATTGAAACTAATTCGGTAACACTCATTATCAAACGAATCAAATCATATAAGATCTGATTTCTTCCACTAACCAATTCCCTCAATATGGAATTGTGGAAGAATTATATTGAGTAAGAATCATATTCATCGAATAACCTTAGAACTAATTGCCATTAATTCATATGTTTGATCGTATCAAACATCTTTGAACAATTTAAAGACTCACGATGAATTTTAAAGATACAATTTTCAAAACTTCAGATCGAATATCTTTGAGCCAGTCAAAATATTATTTCCTCGTTTCATCAGAAACACGTAACTAAGTCACGACAATTCATTGACTAAGTTACGAAGTAAAGAAAACTACCTTAAGCAATTTACAATTCATTAAATTACATACATCCAATGTATCAATTTAATAAATTTTATGGTCCAATGATAGTCATTGGTTAAATGAGATTTAGTCACCTTCTCGAATACAATATTCGTTAAATGGATACGGATATGTGGTGTGATCTCATTTCAGACCATCATTTACCATATGGAATAAGCATTCAATACTTAAGTGATAAAATGTCATAAAATAATGTTCTAAGTTATTTACTTAACCGAATATTTTTCTTAATATTTATCTATTCGTTAATGACACTACTAGTCGTTTTAAAATATGTAACAATTGTTTACAAAGAACAAGTAACTATCAAATAGTCGCAAATTCTGATATCAAATATCGAAACACTCATTCAACAATATTTTAAATAACTAGACATGATATCTGATATCAAATATCTATAGTTGTTGTATTGTGAAAATCGATATTTTCTATACACAACTTTACGCATCTTCTTTATTTAACTTTATTATTTACTTTCAGATTATTTACAACATTTGCAAATAATCAAAAAATAAATAGTGTCTGACACGTGACCTCTGAATGTCACTAAAGTCAAGAAATGTCATTATTAGATAAATATTTACCTAATGGGGTTTCCTTAATGCCCAGTGAAGAATCTTGAGACATGAACCAATTCATGTCAATCTTTACTGCATAAGAAACTATTCTGTCTAGAAGGATTATATCATAATCTACTCTAATCTAGAACCTATTCTTGAAATTTGCAACCATAATTGAAGTTAGAAAACATATATAATATGCATGCAGTGGATAAAAGTTTAATTATATCAAACTAGTAGAATAAGGAACACCATGAGCGACAATTTACATAATATTACACACTGCATAAGTTAAGGATTTTTAACCTAGCAGTGCCTGCCACTACTTTAAGTAATACCGTAATCCTCAACGGAAACGAGAATTCAATAATTGAATTGAATTCCATAATGGGAAGTGGACCCCATGAATATATTTCGACTCATAGCTTTGGCACGTTCCCGCTTACGTATATTCATTAGGTAGACAACTCATTGTCAATCACACTCACTGTGACTCATGGATTCGGTCCTGATCGTTTCTCGTTATGACAGCTTTGGCACGTTCACAAGAAGGCGTATCAAGATTAAACTTGTCAATGACAAACTCAAGCTACCGATGTAGTCCTGACAACTTTGGCACGTTCAGGATTTCCACATTCACTTAAATTTGTCTCTTATCATATAAGTTCTACCGGCGTAAATGAACTACCTTCAACAATAACTGCACAGCTTTGGCATGTTACAGCCATAGCATCATGAAAACATTTACATCCGTATTGACAAGGCGGACGAAGAAACAAGTATTCCTAATACTAGTCACTTTCTTAAAACTTTATTTAAACGAGAATTTTCCAACAAAAGATGCTTTTACTTTATTTAATCAAATTAAATAAACACATGCATGTATAAAGTAATGATTAAATTAAACATTTAATTTTAAAGGGCTAATCATATCGGGCGTCCAGGATCAGACTCGCTCAGATACCATTTTTGTTGGGGTCAAAACAGGGAGGCGCAGCGGAAGAAACGTTGTTCGTGCGAAATCGTAGTTTAAAATTTTAAACTTACGAATAAATTATTTAATATCAATATTAATAATTCATTCATATTTCACCTAAATATATTTATTCGATATCATATAACGACATAAATAATATAGAAACATCGTGAAACTTTTGTGAAAATGTTTTTCCGCAAAATAGCATAAAACGCGTTTCCGGCCGAACCGACCAACCAATGCTCATGGGGACTGCCCAGGTCAGCCCCAAAAATATTTGGACACAGTGCCCAGTTCACTGTTTGGGCAGCCGTTACCTAGTAACGCCGTTTTTCACCGTTT